>JAFMSR010000002.1:18541405-18551405 GCA_022818135.1 Saxidomus purpurata | reverse complement strand
TTCTAAAAATCCATAGTGCAGTGTTCATCTATCCTTCTTAGCGTTTTTTTACGGGAACTGAAAAGAGTCAGAGTGACCAAACAATATTAACGTGATCCCACCCACTTTGTTACGTCACACGATGTTTCGGGGCCTGTGAGCTGTCAATCAAAATGTACATGATGGTGTACGTGCCATTATCAACGTGCCATAATACAAATCAGATAGAGTGACTGTTTGCTCAAATAATTACGTCATTTCTCGGGGGCTACGCCCCTCGAAATAACATAATTATTCTTGCAAACAGTACTCTATCTAATACTTGGAGACAAAAATGAAAATTCTGTAACGGATATTCACTTGTATTTCTTCTTTTCGATACTGCTCTGTATTTTTACAATGAAAGCTATACTTGTTTGTGATCTTGTCTAGTCAACGTGGTCTGGTTAAATGTTTACCCAACATCCAAAACTTAGTTGTCCTTAACCTATTCTGCCATAAAGTGGCCTTGTTCATTTATCATATGATTTCGCGATTGGATTCAGGGTCGCTATGATTTGACTTGTAAATAGTGTTCTGCTTCCATTAGTACTTTAGATCGAATTATTTATGATAGCGATATACAAACAGTTTTCTTAGCAGCGGCAACAATGCCACATTTGACAGAAACATTGCTTAAATCGCAGGGTGTACGAAACCCACACAAAAATCTCAAGAAATTCATTAACTACAATGTCACGTCATATCAAAACCACAAAATACGAATGCCAAATACACTTGGAAATCGTGTATCAGAACAATTACCACCAAAACAAGAAGGTAGGTCCATAGCTATGCATAGCTTATTTTTATTGTACTGATATACCGACATGAAATAAAATTTGGAGCCGCCGTGGCGCAAAGGTAGCGCGTTCGCCTCAGGATCGTAGGGCCCCGGGTTCGATCCCTTCATTGCCAGGTTGGCAGTGTCCTTAGGCAAGAGACAAATAATTCCACATTGCCTCTCTCTGTCAGAGGTTGATTCCATCTGGAAAGAGTCTCGAGAGCGATTAATATAAGTTGTACGAACTTGTTTCGCAATCGAGAATAAATTAATTAGTATAAACTACAAATCAAATTTGATTTGTCCTGTAATTTGCATTGTTCTCCAAACATTTAGACAATTCAGAGTTGTCTGCTTACTCACTCAGTCACTGGCATATTATGTGACAGTTTGGGACTGTCTCTCTTCATACAACTGCGATGATTATGGGCAGGGTGCACGTGGGATGTAAAAAAAGAGTAGATTAAATGCAAGATATTTCTTCTAGTTATGAGAAGCAAGATTGTTTAACTGAGTAAAAGGTTGAAATACAACTGCTGTAAAATTTATATCTGAGTTTGGCCACCTGCTTGAATGGACGAAGATCAGGCAGGGTTGCAATATATATGCAGGGATAACCTTTTCTACAGGACTGTGGTATGGGGAAAAAAGAAGTACTTACATATTAAGAAGTCCAATATGGCATGGGTTTGGCGGAGACTAAAAGGTACATGCATGAGTAAGATAAGATAAGATAAGATTTATTTTAAGTCGGCAAGACATAATAACATGTGAACATAAGCTCTGTAGAGCTTTTATAACCGACAACCGAGTAGAAGTTAACCTGGTTGGGACTTCAAGATAATTAGGTAGGGATATTGCTACAAGATTGTAGTATATTTACTTCAACATAACCAGTGTGGAGACTAAATGCCGCTCCAGAGTGTTCTGCAGGTCTGTTACACTGGTATATCTTGAGTAATCATTTTTGACCCATCTGATGGTTTTTTTTTCAAGCTTCTGTATGGTGACCACTGTGTGACATTTGTAAATGACCTTTGACTTACTGGGCCTAATTCCATGTCCCACAATTTTTTTCAAGTTTCTAGTTTAAGGAATTCATTTTGAAATGACAATCAGAAAGGGATTTAACTGCAATGTATATGGCTGTATCATCAGTGAATAGCCGCACCTGGGAGGTGACTGTGTCAAGGAGATCATTTATGTAGTGTAGGAAGAGCAGAGGTCCCAGGAACAAACCCTTGGGGACCCAGGATGTAAGTTCATCATGTAACAGGGACTTGATCAGACATGTCGTCATTATCCACTACTGTCCGGGATCTACCTCTTAAAAAGCTTGGATCAAAGATACTGTTCGACTGAGGACACCATGTTCTTTTAGTTTGAATAGTAATTTAAGGTGATTGACTTGTTAGAAGGATCTACTTAAATTAAGTTGGACAATGTCAGTCTGTTTACCTAACCCATGTTGTAGCACATAGAGTATGTTGTGTTTTGAGAAATGTGTGGATAGGCTTGATGCAATTGTGTGTTCTACAAGTTAACATAGACTACAGGTGTGCGATATGGGCCTGTAGTCTTCAGGGTCACTAGCAGGGCTTAGGAAAACCGAAAATTTGCCGGTCTGGACCGATATTCAACTTGTCAGATCGATTCCCGTGACAAGAAGTTAATAAAAATTTGGTCCAAAGATTTTCTATAAATTTCATAAAACCGACTGAATGTCAAAATAAAATATAAGTCATATTTACCACAATGGTCTGTGTATTCGCACCTCCAAAGTATCCCAAATTAATATGTCAAGATAATTGCCCTAGGCGAGCATTTGTTAATCAGTCCACATTATCAATATTATTGCCTTGTCGGTCCAAACACAAAAGGAATTAATTGATGCCAGTTACTCCAAACAGTCATAGTTAAGAACAACAATTGAAATAACAGATAAACTGTAGTATGCAGCCTATCATTAGGCAGAGATAAAATTTTCAAAGTTGAGCAGAAATGTAAAATTTATTTTATTGTAGTCTGTGAGGGAATGGGATGTTACAAAAAAGTCAAGGTTTAAAAAATCTGTAAATGTCCTTGTGATTTAGAACAACAGACGCGTACTGAAGGAGGCGGGGCCAGGGGATCCGTAATACTCGACAAGCCTTAAAAAGCAGGGAATCGGTGGAGGAGAGGGGTCCGAAAATCAATAGTAATTAATGGCATGAATTGGTGATATTTAGCGATGCCGAAAAAGGTGATGGGCCAGGAAATCGGCGATGATAGGGGTGGATAGGCGAGATTTTTACTGAGCGAAAGGCAGAAAATCGGCGGCCAATCACGAAGCGAGAGGGGAAAGAAACTGTGATGGAAATAAATGGAAATTGGCGATGATTTATGGGATCGATCAGCAGTGATTAGAAAGGCAGGAAATCGACGACCAACCACGAAGGGGGAGGGGGGGGGGGAAATGATGATGGTTTGTGATCAAGGATGGGGAAAGAGACGTGGAATTGGCTGTGATTTGCCGGGAGATGAGATTTCAAAATTTCCTGGGCGCTGGTCACAAGTATCACCTGTTCTTATTTAAATAGTGGGGGAACGTTTGCCTTCGTCCAGTCGGGTGGGAGTTGACCAGTATTCCTGTTGTAAGTTGTTAAAATGAGAACATGAAGAATCTCCATATCCAATTGCCATTGATTCGAAACTCTTAACATACAGACTATGATTTTGAGTGTTTGAATGACGGACACTCTGAATTATGTACATTTCAGTTCTCACCAGACACTTTGAAATATTTTAGTGTCCACTTCAGTCAAGTCATTCTCTCATTTGGCAAAAGGTGAAAACTCAATCTTAACGGTAAACAGTAGACTCATATGCAAATTAACTTTATTTTAAATGAAACAGAAAGCTTTTGACTGTCCTACAAAAATATGTTTTAGAAATTTTAATTTGATGGTTATAGGCTAATGGTAAGCAATCATCTTTTTTCATTTTTCTCCTTGGATTTTGTTCTTTTTAAATTTAAAGATGCATAGAGACCAACAATGAAAGCTGAGGAATTAGCTTCCTCGAATATATTTAATTTTACCATTACCAGGATGTGCAAAGCAGAGAATCAAATTTGCCCTTATCTTTAATAGGCATGTGTTTGTTTCTCTGAGAGTGTAGAATTTGGCTGGATATAAATCCAGAAGTGTATGACCTTGTGTCGTGAAATGTTACAGTAATGTTGATCAGGGTGTAAAGTTATACCTGAGATTTTGTTAATTGTTTCTGCTTGTTAAATGCAGAGTTATTGTCCTTGAATTACTGGGCATTTTGAACTAGTGTCACACACTTCACATAAAGTGTTACCAAAGGGTTATATGAACCTTACAGCTATGTCAATCAGAATACATGTAAAGCCATGCACCTGGGGTTGTATGTGTGGCAGCACCTAATATTGGCCAAGTTATGGCACTTGAATTAGAGAAAATCAGCATTTTGGAATGTGTTTTGCGTGTAACATAAAAAGTATTTGACCTAGAGCTATTAAAACCATACAGTAATGTTAATCAGGAAGTACACTTGTGCACAGGTCTATTCTTTATGACTGTTCCTAGTAAAGATGGAGTGATGGTCCTTGAATAAGTGAAAATTAGTATTTTTGATCTTATGTCAAACATACCTTCAAAAGCATTTGATCAGATCATGATCTGCATTGTTTGTTATGCAATCATTTTAAGTGCTCATCAGCACTGTCTAAACTCAAAGATGAACAAAGTCCATTTAAGAAATTTAAACAGGTAAAAGGTTTTAAAACAATCATCTGCCTGCAAGAATGTTAAATTGACCATGACACACTTTATGTTACAGCTGTATGCAGAGATGAGATGCTGGTGATGATGGCATGTTGGAAGAGGAATGAATTCCGAGAAAACGCCTGTAGCGATGAATATAAAAAGTTTTCCAAGTGTATGTCACAAGCCAGAGTAAGTATCCTGCTAACAGCCGTAATCATACAGGAGCTTTACAGACTCTTAATGTGTTTGATTCTTCAGCATCCCAGGTCCATCCGGACTACAGCCAACCACTCATACCAATATTCTAGACCATTTGCGTACTCAGATACATATAAATTCTCCTTTTTTCCAAGAATCACACCGCTTTGGAACTGCCTACCCTTTGATGCTGTCTTTTCAGAAACAGTACATTTGTATCTGAATATAAATCTAAAATTTAATTAAACCCAGTCTGCTAACTGTTCTTGTGTAGCAGACACCTACTTCTTGTAAATAGTTATAAGTGGTAAAGTCTATCTTTGGTCTTTTTCCAAGAATCATACATCCGTTGAAATGATTTATGTAGGATGAATCTTTTCTTGTTAATGTACTTGATCAAAGAAATTTGTCACCTATTTACATGTCGTAATGCTCCAGTTGGAGCAAGTACAGTATCAATCCATCAATTTTAAGGAATGACTTAAGTTGTTTCAAAACTTTAAACAAAAGTTAAAGTACTAGTTAGATAGTCCTTTATTTCTTGATCCATTTGGGACCAAAACTAAGGACAGTTCTACTTTGGTTATGGAAAGTCGAGATTGTCGCAACTTACAAATGTTCTAGGGACTACAGTTTGAGATTACATGCAAATTTCTACTGGTAACTACATTCCCCGATGTTTAAATGTTCTTCATTAAAATTAAAGAAAATTTACAAACATTTATTGTATATTTTTCACAACCCCACCAGCTCGGAAGTTTGCACCCCACATGTTCCTTTCACCACTTTTTGTGGTGGTGGGGAGAGTTAACCCACCCATGCATTGAATATTGGCGCAAACAATCACAATGAATAATAGATGTGCAAGACACATTTTTGTGCGTATCCATCAAGGTGTTGCAGAGTTATGACCCCTTGAACTTGGACATTTCTATTGCATAAATTTCATGTAGTTTGTGAAGTGAACTCCTTCAGTTTTTAACTCAATTATTCGAAGAATGTGTAAAGCTATTGTACTCACCAAAGCATTGGCATTGGTTAAAAAAATTTGTCCAGTCAAATATTTTGAATACTATCAAAGGTAATCACTTGAAACTAAAAATATATTTTTACCATCAACAATCACACCTGCGGAAACAATACCCATGACTCTGTTTGTATTTTTGACCAGTTTATGCCCCTTTTTAACATTTTTGGGCATGCTCACTGACTAAACATCAATGACATTTATAAATAAAACCTTTTGTACTGAGACAATTTTTTCTGGAATTTCTTAAAGCATCTGTACATATTCTCCAAAAAGCAACCTCAATTGTCAGTGTGCAGAACCCATATGCAGTACTCCTATTCCTTTATTGTGTCTACGCTGGTTGAAGCGACTGGAAAAATAGTAGAATAACAGTGTCAATGAGGTATCTGGGGGGGACTCATCACCTTTAGTGATAGCCCTAGGTAGGGAATGATTACTTGTCATAGTATTTACCAGTAAAACTAAACAGAAAGTGAAGTTTACTAAATGATTTAACAACATGTAAAGACAGTGATGGACTCTAACCATCATAATGATCATGAACATAACAGGGACATTGTGCTGCACTTAAACTTCAAACCTTGCTTACATGTGTTTTGCTACCATAGCCCCTAAAGGCATTGAATGGTAAAGGGTTGATCAATTTCTTTATCACACTAGAATAACAAAAATAATAACCTTTGTAACAACACTGAGAGCATGGGGATTGCAATTTTGATGATGTATTCTTTAAAAATGATTAATGTAAGCATAAAGGGGAAGAACTCCTTCTGCCTTGTTTAGAATGCCATTACCAGCAGATGCTTCAATATTTTCTTTCTATATAGAAAGCAGTAATAAACTTGTGACTCTTATGTTATCCTATTCAAAAGTTTCTCAATATGTTTATCTGACCGCTAGTATATAATGAGATGCTCTAAAATGACAGTCTTTCAAAAGGATTTTAGCTGTTTTAAAATTTGATAGGAAGGTTCAAGCAGAGGCCTTGGTGCTCGCCTCTCAGATTGAAAGTTTTTTTATTCACTCCTGTGCCTCATATGGCACTAGTTCTTGATTTTCCAGCAAGGGCCTCAAATGGTAATTGATAGCTGCAAATATTCTTTACTATCAGTTGAATCAAATTGGAATGAAATTGATAAAATTATTGTCCATTAAATTTTGTATACCATAATGTTATGATAAAAAAAGATGTCCGGTACTTTTAGACCCAGTGTCACCACAGAAAGCAGTTTCAGCATCATATCTGTGACTCATAGACTTTGTTATGAGGTTAGTCTCCAAATGACCTTTGATAAAACTTGATGTGGTTTAGATGGTTGTATAGTTATGAGTTGTGACAATGCATATTACCATGGTTTCCTAGCAAGCCCCATGTAGACCTGGTGCATTTGACTTCAGCTCTCAAGGTTTTTAGCTTGACTATTCGAAGAATAAGGAGACTATTGCACTCGCCCCGGCGTCGGCGTCTGCGTTGGTTAAAGTTTTTAATAAAGTCAAATATCTTGAATACTATCAAAGGTATTGACTTGAAACTCAAAATATATCTTTACCATCAACATCTACACCTGAGGAAACAATCCCCATAACTCTGTTTTGATTTTTGACAGATTTATGCCCCTTTTTAACTTAGAATTTTTGGTTAAAGTTTTTTATAAATTCAAATATCTTGCATAATATCAAAGGTATTGACTTGAAACTCAAAATATATCTTTACCATCAACATCTACACCTGAGGAAACAATCCTCATAACTCTGTTTTGATTTTTGACAGATTTATGCCCCTTTTTAACTTAGAATTTTTGGTTAAAGTTTTTAATAAAGTCAAATATCCTGAATACTATCAAAAGGTATTGACTTGAAACCAAACGTTCGTTTACCATCAACATCTACACCTGAGGAAACAACCCCATAACCGTTTTGATTTTTGACAGATTTATGCCCCTTTTTAACTTAGAATTTTTGGTTAAAGTTTTTTATAAATTCAAATATCTTGATTACTATCAAAGGTATTGACTTGAAACTCAAAGTATGTGTCTACAATCAACATCTACACCTGAGGAAACAATCCCCATAACTCTGTTTTGATTTTTGACAGATTTATGCCCCTTTTTAACTTAGAATATTTGGTAAAAGATTTTATAAAGTCAAATGTTTTGAATACTATCAAAGGTATTGACTTGAAACTCAAAGTATGTGTCTACCATCAACATCTACATCTGAGGAAACAATCCCCATAACTCTGTTTTGATTTTTGACAGATTTATGCCCCTTTTTAACTTTGATTTTTTTTATGGACTTAAAATGTATGTTTACTGTCAACATCTTCACCAATGTTTTTGATTTTTGACATTTATGCCCCTTTTAACTTAGAATTTTGTCACAGTTTTTACCAGACTAACATGGAAATACTCGAAATGGCTTTCTTTTGAAATGTCATAGAATAATTATGCAGCATGCAGCGGTCATGCTTTTTTAATTCTATACATTTCAATTTTGAAAAGTTACAGAGTTATTCATGATCAAATTTACAAGGTTATGTATTTCTTTGAAATTATCCCCTCCTCCCTCCACTTGGCTTACAGAATCCAGAGTAAGGCTTTGAATGTAATGTACATTTACATAGGTCTTTGAACAAGTTTCATATCTTTGACCTTAATTCTTACAGACAATTACACAATACTCCTGTTCTTTGACAAAAAACCCATTTTACCAACAACCTTTCGAATAGTCGAGCGTGCTGTCATGTGACAGCTCTTGTTGTTTTAGCACCTCATACATAGCTTCAGGTGTAAGAACCTTTCCTAGAAGTACAGGAATGTCTGAAACCCTTGCTTTTATCCATAGCCAGTAGCTATAACTATAATAATACCCCCGCCCCCTTTAGGAGACACTTTGGTTTAATATTGTCCTGTCTGTCCATTCCTTTACAGCTTGTCCAGGCTTTGTCTCAGAAAACCTATGTATAATTTTGCTGAAACATCAGTATGAAGTCTAGTTGTACATACCCTAAAATCCTGATAATAAGCTGGTATGGAAAATAAGCCACTAATTTCTTGTATTGGAAATGGACCTGAAAATTAACTGCATTGAAAATAAGACGTCAGTATTTTCTACAGGCAGAACTATGAAACGCCATAGCTGCCTTCTGTACATACTTCTTAAATGGCGAACCACAGCACCATCTATCAAAACCACAGCACCATCTATCAAAACAACAGCATCATCTTTCAAAACCACAGCGCCATATATCAAAACCATAGCACCATCTATCAAAACCACAGCACCTTCTGTCAAAACCACAGCACCATCTATCAAAACCACAGCACTATATATCAAACTGACAGCACCATATACCAAGAGGACATCACCATTTAAGAAGTATGTATAGAAGGCGGCTATGGCGTTCCATACAGAACAGTGATAAATCTGTGATAAAAATATTGTTCATAATAATAAAATAAGTAAATTTTTTAAGTTTATTTACACTATTTAACATAAAACAGTGATAAAACATTTACTGTTATATTTATATTAAACTTAATTAAAACCAGATAAAATGAATTTAATGCTAAAATTCCCAATGAAATTAAGATCCATAAAATTCCAGCATAAATTACGATGCATTTATTTTACATGACCCAATATTTGCAATTTGCACAGTGGTTTTTGTCGAGCTCACTTGCGGTGAGCTCGATATAGTTGTAACTTTTGGCGGTTCGGTGTATGTGCGTGCGTCTGTCCGTCCGATTTTGTCCGGACCATATCTTTTTCATGCATGGAGGGATTTTGATGTTACTTGGCACAAATGTTCACCATCATGAGACGGAGTGTCATGCGCAAGAACTAGGTCTAAGGTCAAGGTCACACTTGAAGGTTAAAGGTCAAATTCAAGAATGACTTTGTCCGGAGCATATCTTTTTCATGCATGGAGGGATTTTAATTTAACTTGGCACAAATGTTCACCATCATGAGACGGAGTGTCATGCACAAGAACCAGGTCCCTAGGTGTAAGATCAAGGTCACACTTATTGGTTAAAGTTCAAAGTCAAGAATATCTTTGTCTGGAGCATTTTTAACCAGGTTTTCCGAAGGAAAAATCCTGGTTATTAGATTGGGGTATGTCGGCGGGGCGGGGGGGGGGGGGGGCGTAAACAATTTCTTCTGTGCGCAACTCCTACATTTCTCACTTTCTCAACG
>JAFMSR010000002.1:18461405-18536405 GCA_022818135.1 Saxidomus purpurata | reverse complement strand
TTTTAAAAAAAAAAAACTTTTTGGGGAAAAAAAAAAATACAATATATTATTTTTTTTTTAAAAAAAAACAACTCTTAGCTTCATCTCTAAAATTTGTTGTAACTTCCAATGAGTGATTCTTATCAAGCTTAGTTTTGCATATTATATCAGCCTTCTGAGTCAGTTGATTTTTCACAGAGTTACTGTGCATGAATTTTGGGTAGTCCAAATAATTGTACTCAACGGATGAATATCGTTATATAAAAGCGCAGATAACTATAAAATGTCCGTATGTTAAATGGGTCTGCGTTTGGAGTCTTATTATTGAGACTAGAATTTTGGGTAGACATTTGTTTTTATCAAAGGCAAGTTGAAGTAATGTTGACTTTAGTCTATAGTACTTGATATACATGTACATATATATACATTTAAGCTGTTAAAGAATTGATCTCATTTCAGAAGGAATCCCACCCTATATAACATTCCCAGCTGTGCAAAATTTTCACCATACTTGATATATATTTCAGGATTATATTTTTCTAATCAAGAGTTTCTCTGTTTACTTTAAAGTAAAGCTGATTATGCATACATAAATTGCTATTATGCATGATAATGTATGTGCTAACAATGGTGTCAAGATATTTTAATACCCCCAAGTAGTGATTTGAGCCCAATTCAAACAATATAGACCCTACGATAAAGTAATAAAGTTATTTCATCACCGTCAGAACACCTGGCACAAGTGATCAGTAAAATCTGTTGAAGTTGAAAAATACATATCTGTCTTCAAATTGAAATGTTATGCTATGATACTATAGACGTAGAATGTTAATCTGTACAGGGATAGGTATGTTATGACAGTTAATACTGTGTCTTGATTATTATTGCCGTAAATTTAATTTTTAAAAATTATTCGCCAAGGTGGCTGAAACATTTTAGTTAGAGCTTTAAGAAAAAAAAAATACAAGCACCTACGCAAGTGTTGAAATGTTGTCACTTATGAGCCAGCATAAATTATGTAGTATACATCGCAACCAAATAACTTGTTTTTCTATTCTGCATGGAGTCTGAATTTAAAGTGCAATTTCCTGAAATATGGTCGTGCATATATCTTCAGTTAATTAAGCAGAGTAAATCATATGCTTATGAAGTTAACAGAAATAAAAAACACCATAACTTGGCTTGATTGCGTACAAAATCTTTCTTTATATATCTTCACCTTTTTCACTTTTGTTTTGTCAAGGAATGAATTTTTTTTCATACTTATTTATTTATTCTCGATTGCGAAACAAGTTCTTACAACTAAGATTAAACCCTTTTGAGACTCACTCCCGATGGAATGAGAGAGGCATTATGTGGATATATCTGTGTCTTGCCTAAGTACACTAATGCCATGGCGCTGGTGGGGATTGAACTTTAGACCCTCCAATCATGTGGTAAATGCACTAACTCTGCAACACGGCAGCTCCACAATGAAATGATTAGGCTTGGTTGCACAGCACTGCAACAGTATTCATCCCATTACTGCTAGAAATAGTTTGAAGAAAAGAGGGAAACCAGTAAATATGAAATGTTAACTAAAGCTGGTTGAATTTACTGGTCATGAAAATACAATTGTACAACTTAATTACATGATTGCAAGAACCCAGTAACTATTTTCACATTTGCTGTTCATGTTTAAGATTACTTACTAAAATTAACACCTGCATATTTAAAAGTATGAACTTAATAGAGCAAAAATGATTTTTGGTATGAATATTGAGCTCTTTTTCCTGGACCTTTAGCTTTTTCCGAGGATAGTGCATGACCTTCTGTCTATACAAAAGATGTAAGTTTTGTTTACTGAACTATAAGTCCTTGTTTGAGGTTCTGAAAGATGTATTTTCTGGAATGTTCCAGGAAATATAAAGTAGCATTGGACAGATTTATAGCGGTTTTGATCCAAAGATTTCAGCAATCTGTGTGAGTTCCAAGATAAATGTACTGACAATCTTTTCATATTATTGACAGTTCATCATGAATTATGATGGGTCCTGTCTGCCGAGTAATAATTCATTACATTTATTAATTACAAATATAACTCTGCAAGCCTGAAGCTAATCTTGCCATATCAGAGCTATCAATCTTTTAAAGATACCAGATACTCTTGTGCATAACATAATAAATGTTTTAGTAAGTTGGAAGATGTTATGATGATTCACTAGTCAAATCATGATAATTTCATCATGATTTTTTTTTCATTAGAAATGTTTGCCATTTGGCATATTAAATCATTTGAAAATGAGTGATACAAGATCCTGTTTGCATCTCTCTCCAAATATTAGCAAAGAAAACTTAATTTAATATTACAGAAGAAAATACATTTTGTAAAAAAAATTTTCATTAGTTTAGATACAAGGGAATATTTCCCGACAGGTGTGAAGAGTTCTGCTATTTTTGTATGAAAACTGGGGACCATTGAGTGTTGTGTTCAAGCCCTTTAATCACAGTTACACATGATGTAAATGTAAATCTTTTATGCAGTATTATATTTTAAAGAGATTTTGTCTGACTTAAAAAAAGTCAATGTCCTGCGACCTGACATTTTCATAGAATTCTTGCCACATTTACTTCTTCAGTTGAGATAAGCTTGATGAGAAATATTTTTCTTGACCGTGTTTCTGCCCATGGACAATGTCAAAAAAATTGCAAGGTTGTCTCATTTACCAAAGATTTTTCATGAGTAAGTAGAGGTTTGTAATAGTAGTTCATTGAACCACATTATGCTGAACTAAGGTTACTATAGAAAGTTTATATTGACCGGAATAATACCGGTAAATCATTAGAATTGAAATGTTTTTGTAATGTGCTCAGTTGAAGCTCTTAATTGGCAACAGTGTAACAATTAATACTCTCACTTTGTGCTACTTTCTGTAAAACTATCAGTAAAATACATCTTCAGTAAAAAATATGGGTATCTATTTCAAAATATTGTAATGAATAATATTACAAGTGATTAATTGGTGATGTTGAACATGATAAAGGTGTGCATTAATTGTGTAGGGTGCAGGATCATTAAGCACCCCTGCTAGGCTCTTAATGGGATATTTATGTAAAATATGGTCGTAACTAGGTTTCATTTCAACTCTTCAGTTCATTAAAAACAGGTGAGAAATGAGAATCGAATGGAAGTAGATGGTACCCACAATCAATTTATAGGAAAAGACAGGAAAGTTGAGCATGAATAGTACACCACCCTGTAATTACTGGCTTCCAGGGTATTTAAGGTGGTATTGGTTTTCTGGTGTAAAGCCTGGGATTGACTCACAATCAATGCAATGGTCCTGATAATGTTTTTACGCCTCAAACTTTGTCTTATGGGCCTCAATAGGTCAGTGGTTAGGGCTTTCAACCTGGGAACGGGAAGTTAAAGGTTCGAATCATAGCACGAGGTGTGTCCTTGGACAAAGACACTGATGTCACATGTGGCTGTAATGCATACAATGTAGCAGTGGAAAACAACACGCTGTTAGAGTGATGACATCTGGAATGAGTGTTCAAGAGTAATAGAACTAGTAGTAGAACTTTAAAATAAATTTGTATAAACTTTGTCATATGTGTTTGCTTGTTTGTGTGTGTGTGCTCAGATAACATATTCAGAGCATAACTTGATGATTTGGGACATTGAGAGGAAATGCAACAACCATGCCTCAAATATACTTGTCTGTTGACATATTCATTTTCATAGAAATGCTTTTAATTTTACTATCAAAGTAGTGCTAATAGACAAGTGCTCTTCCCTCAGACAGCTTTTGGTATTAAAGGTGCTATTCCAGAACAAAATGGTGGGGCGCGCCACTCTTCTTTTTTTTCTGACCTGCTCATTGTCATTGCCCTTTGATCTCTACCATTTAGTCAGATCAAGCCCCCTATTATACAGCTGGGAATTTTTTTGAAGTTTGGTGAAGCAAAAATCCTGGTGTTAAGTCTAATATGGGGAAAAACTGCATAATTTGAAAGAAATTTTATTTGGCGAAGATGCCCCATACTGCCCGCTGATATGCCCTGTACAGAGTGCAGAAGCATGTACATATTAAGTGCAGTTTATATAGCAAACATCTGTACCCTGAATAAAAAGTCAGGAAGAAAGAATTGCCAAGATTTAAATCCTAATGGCATGATCACTTTGAATATATTGAAAGAAGTATGATACGTTCATAGAACTGTGTTCTGATTACACTAAAAGAATGTTGTCATATGCTTTCCTTCCGTATTCATGCTGTTTCTTTATGAAAATGTTTTTCCAGAATTCATTTCTTAGTTTTTGCAATATCTTTTAAAAAACAATACTGCGCACCGTGCTCATCTAAAGTGATAAAAGTAATATTATTATCACATCCAAACAGGTCATGTGTCTTCAGAGACATCAAGACAATGTGTCGTCTGCAAGAACCATGTCCCTGCCTCAAAAGTCAAGGTCACACTTAGTGTTTAAAAGTAATGGAATACTGTATGCATGGTAACTCTGTCATGCATGGAGGATTTTAAAATTACATAGCACATTTATTGAGCACATGGAGAGGACACAGACTGTGAGACACCTCTTTCGGGGGCATTCATCACTTTTGAGGGACAGCTCTTGTTTCTTATATGTTTTTAAAGCATCCACTGTGTTTTGAGGATCATTCTTAACTATTAACCAATGTGACCATTTTGAAGGGTAGTAACATAACTTTAATATAGTAAAATTATTTTCAGGCTAAAGTGGTGCAGCAGCAGAAGTTTGAGGATTCAGACGAACTAGGGCATTTTTCTCAGGATGGTAAAATGAATGCAAAACAGACTAACAAATTGTTACGAATGTATAAACAACCACCCTACAAAATAACTCTAACACATGGTAAGTTTAAATCTCTGTTGTATAAGTATGTAATCTAAGCAAGTGACATAAAATTTGAGAAAGCATTTCAAATGCATCTTAGATGGCTAGTATGCACATAACCTTTATGTGCCATTGATGACTTTATAATAACCATTTAATAGTGTAACATTTAATTTTCTGTAGATCTCTGTAGGAAAAATTTAAAATAACAAAATGAAAGAAGAAGTCTTGCCTTATTCTTAGCAATATACTGGTTATTGTTGTTGTGTACAGTAACAGATGCACGATGGTATATCTGTAGTACACCATGCCATTCACCCCACACTTAAAATTAGAAAAAATTAACATATAATTATGAAGGGCATTGGAGAACATTGTTATAAGATATTCACCCTTATTTTAATTTATGTACCCTCTACATAGAAAGTTTTTTTTGTGAAATTTACTGTTATTCATAGTACTTAATTGGTTATTTGTTAAGGTCATTCAGAGACAACACAGATTCTTTCATACTTTGATGTTACACTTATTATTCTGTGTATATTACAGGTGCAGGTATTAAACAGTTCAAGCCGATTGTGTTCGAGCAAACAAGTGAAGATAATTCACAAGGAAGTATACCTAAACCTTTATGGGGAAAACCAATGAATCATAAAAATAAACAAAATAAAAGTGATAAGTGATTTAAAATAAAAGTGATAAGTGATTTAATTTCAAATATGATATTTAAAAAATTGTATGAATTGAAGTGAAATGTTTGTACACTGTCGTGACAGAAAGAAACGTTTAAAACACTTAAAAACAAAAATCATAGTACTGTACCAGCACTAAGTGAGTGATGAATGACAGTTGGCTGACTAACAAGGATCAGTGTTACAAAGTTTTACTGTGGTAGAAAGGGCATCATGGAGACAAAGAACATTTTCAATAACCTGTAGCTAGTTTTGGAAGTTCTAATTTGATAACCATCATTACAAGCACTGTTTAAGCAATTGTCTTTGGCATGAAATCTTGTTGTATTGAAAATAAAACTTTAAAAAAACTTACCTTCTGGTTTAAGTCATGAATTACATAACAGTTACTTCATAGCCATTGTGTTGACAGGTACTGTTTTATGCCTGATACTGGTACTTGGCAAGATTAATACCAGATTTCTAAGAATTCGTATATAATATATAAAAAAGTAGAGTGTAAGGTATCACAGAGTATAGTTAGCTTTTTATTGCGTTCATTCAGCACTATTTTATAACAAGAGAGCCATGATAGTCAAGTATTGCTCATCTGAGAACCAGTGCACTTACCTTAGGAAGTTACTTGTTTCTTAAGGGAGTCAGTAGCTGCTAAGGAAGTCACAAGTTGCTAGGGAGTCACTGGTTGCTAAAGAAGTAACTGGTGGCAAGATGATGCTAAATGTTACTAAGGAAGTCACTGGATGCCAAGGAAGTCATCTGTTCCTAGGAGAAGTCTGTGTTTGCTAGGGGACTAATTTGTTGCGAAGGAAGTCACTGGTTGCTAAGGAAGTCACTTGTTCCAAGGGGAAGTCACTGGTTGCTAGGGGAATGATTTGAACAAACTTCATCGAGGTCCACTAGACAATGATGTATACTAAATATCTAAGCTCTAGGCCTTGTTGTTTCTGAGAGGAAGAGTTTTAAAGTTACACAAATATAAGTCTATATGGAAATCAAAGACCCCCTAGGTGTGGTCAATTATGACCCCGGAGGTCAAGATTTGAACAAACTTCAAAGATGTCCACTAGACAAAGTTACACACCAAATATCTAAGCTCTAAACCTTCTGATTTCATCTGAGAAGATTTATAAAGATTTTCCTATACATATATATGTCGATGTTAAACAAGTGAACTCTCTGTTGATGTGCACTATGTAAATTCTATGTTCTCAATATCTAATCTCTATGCCTTGTGGTTTCAGAGAAGAGGATTTTAAAATAAGCCAATTTAAAATTGATTGACCCCCTAGCAGGGTCAATTTGATCCCGGGTCATAATTTGAACAATCTTGGTAAAGGTCCACTAGGCAATGCTACATGCTAAATATCTTATATTTAGGTCTTACGGTTTCAGAGAACAATTTAATTCCTAGTTGTTGTCATAGCAACCAAAGTTCTTCATGGAATTGAATTATTTGAACAAATTCGATAGAGCCTTATAAAAGAAACATCCCTGTGAAGTTTCATCAACATTGGTATTGTGGTTTCAGAGGAGATGGCGTTTGCAACAAAATGTTGACGGACGATCATCGATCCTAAAAGCACATCCTGGCACTTCGCTTTGTGCCAGGGGAGTTTAAAAGGAACTCCTAGCTGCTGTATCCATGGCACTGCGGCATCAAGCAGCACTGAATGAGATGAATCACAACCCAGGAGGTTACAATTATATTTCAAATGAAAGAATTTTTTTGGATATTCAGTTAGGTGTCCCAAGATCATTGCACGCCAGGTAAGTTGGAAGTCTTGCTTTCCAATGCGGGGGAAGATGGTACTTTTCATCTTCATTGATATGCAAAATTGTACCAGGGATGTTCTGTCGTGACAACCTTTTGACAACAAGAGTGTGTCGCTATCAAGTGAGCTATTCTAGCTTACCCACTGAGGGAGATTGCTGCTTCAAACGATCAACCGTATGAAAAGAATGACACCAACAAAGAGGAGGTCAAGATGATTAAGGCTAGAAATAAGCCGACGCCCAAAAACACAAGACACTCTTTAGAGGCTACAAACACGACACAACAGGCTAAATTGTCATGATAGGATAGGTCATATAGTGAACTCGAAAATAGCTGTACGTCGACGATCAATGTTTTTCACCACAACATTTTTCCTGAACATTGGTCGATATCAATCAAACTTCACAGGAATTTTTTCTGATTGATCAACGAATAAAATTGTTCAAAGAATTCAATTACACGCAAATCCGTGACTGCGATGTCAACAACATTGTAAACTTTTTTTATCAAAAGTCACAATACCAATAACTTAGACATTTGGCATGTAGTATTTCCTGTGATCCTCTTCAAATTTTGTTCCACTCTATGGGGAATTTGTTTTTTCCTCTGAAACCATTCGTAAGACTTAGAAATGATCCTTCTTTGACCCTCTGGTAAGATTGCCCAAGCTCCCCGGATTGGTAAAAAATACTACCAAGGGGGATGGGATAAGTATTGTATTCCTTACATGGCAATTCATTAAACATTAAATATATTTTCTTTTACCGGACAGCATTAGTTATGAATGCAATGGTGAGCGAAAATTTGGATGAGACTAGTTTTCCCTATTATTAAAGTAAACTTAAAGTATCTCAAAGCCAATTAGTCAGATTTTGAAATAAATATGACAAGTGGTTAAGAATTGTCGATTTGTGGAAAGACATTCCTGCTAACAGAACAGGTATATCTCAGAAATCGCAAAAATCGCAAACAAATTATGTCCGCAAATATGATGAACTTCCTGAAGGGGATGTTACTTCGGAGACTACATGAACTATTTGGTTATTTCATCAGAATGTGGTAAACTTGGCATTCAGTTTGTCGAAAAATGTTTCAAAATATGTTGAAAGACAAATGGTGCCACATTCCGTAAGATCTGATATTTGATAGAGGTGTTTGTTTGATTGGCAGGAGTACACGATGTATGTGGTAATTATTATTAATAGCAATTACCTTGCTACTGATAAATTTAAAACAAGACAGAAAACATAAAAGAAAAAATTTCTAAAGCACCTACTTAGAGATTGATCCGAGTTGACAATGCCCGTCTTTGCTGCAACTATTACACATGATTTATAAACTATCAATGACGCCACTGTAAAAATGGTATACAATGTACCTACTACAAAAGAAATAGCTGCCTTAAAGGTACTCTTCCTCCGTACAAATTGATCTAAAACACATTTACGATCTTCTGATTCACTATTGCTTTAAGACTTCATAGGATCGTAGATCTTTTAATGTTTCAATGTGCATTAACGAAATTTTCCAAAGGGAAACCATATACATGTATATATGTCGCAATAATCCTGTTGAAGTTAATATATGAAACTTTAAATTTCAAAGTTCCGGAAATACATGTATGCATGTAAAATTTGTAAATCTATTTCAGGCAAAGCTTTTAAGGCACAAGTGTGCAAATCAAAACTGCAATTCGAGGAGTCAATGTGAAACTATTCTAAGTGTAAATAGAAGCAGATAGGATATACAAATGTATAGTTCCGCGTTGATCCCTCGAATCGGGTTGATTGCTGATACTGTCTGTGATTTGGTTGAACTTGGGACACTAACATCAGTATCAAGCACATCAGTGTTTTAACATGATTGGACGAATACCTTTAAATCAGTGTGGTGTCATATTGACAAATAAACAAACATATCTCTTGTAGACGGACAGTATTGTGTTAAGAACTCCATAAACAATACTGAAAGCGTGCCACTGATAATGCTGTTTATCTGTTGGCAAGATATAGTTGCTCTCAAGCGATGATTACGACCTTTCAGCTGATTTGTTTGTCCGCCAGACATACGAGTTCATTTCCAGTAAAGACATCCAGTGCGTAAAAAATCTTTACACCTCCAAAGTTTGGACTCTTGTGATTAGTCAAGGAAAGGTCAGTATCATAACTTATCATATCCACTGGTATTAAGCTATGTAAAATGCCCTATTTTAATTTTGACCAATTAATTGTGTGGAAGCTTCTTCCGTGACTCTCCCTCACCCAACCGTCAACCGTTCAGATTGGCATGCTGTCACCAACATCATCAGTGTAGTATAGTAACTAAGCTTGAGACTTGCATGAGTCAGTATTGCCATAGCCCAAATAAGTTTTGCCCACTTACTCAAGCTAGGAATGAGCTATTGCGATGGAACTCGTCATACAGAAAATGTCGATGGCCGATGGTATCAAAGACATTTCAAGTTAAGATAAAACGTTTCTCTCCAGTATGTTTTGGATCAGATGTTTTAAATGGAGACCTAGCTTGGCACTGTATTCGGGGTGACTAAATATCGACTGAGACTAAGAAAACTTGGCCTAAAAGACTTGCAAGAAGAGAATTTTTAGTATTGGTTAAGGTCACTATTACTAAAATAGAAATAATTTAGACCAAAAGCAAACGTTTGAAATGAAATACTTTTATCGAGCTTGTAAATAGCATTGTTTAATGGAGAATATATTTTGTGATATTTAGGACGGATAAGGACAAAGCCAATGGCAGTGTTACATAAAGAAAAGCTGCCCAATACCCTTTGTTTGGAATTAATTTAAATCTTCTTTCCAGCTTGTGAATAGCAAACCTATTTGGAGACTAGCTTGGGTAGGATTTTGGTTACCGGAGTCAAGGTACTTTGGCTCACTAGAACCATTAAACCTATTTTTCGCTCCTGTCCAGCAGGTCAAAGACATGGATATATGTGAACAACCCTTACTAAGACTTGTGTAACCCTAGCTTTTAATTTTAAGTAGATAACTGCATCGCATTCAACATGTTGTAGTAGAAAGTTCTATCTAATTAGTTAAAAAACTGGAAGTACAAAGATTATGGTGTCTCTGAGATACCTTGATATATCTTCACTAATATTTCATCCTTACCTGCGCTTTCATTTAGTCTCCCTAACTGGTACATCTTTTGACAGGTTTATAACAACGTTCCGTCTCGTTTTGTCGTTTATTTCATCAATTAGCTATTTTAATATCTCTCCAAGGGGTTTAAAGACTATTTAGCTTTTGAACTTTTACTCAATTACTTTTAATAGGTATAAAACCTATTGTGGCGCATTATCTCCGTGATTTATTCGCCTGATATGCATGATTTATCCGTTAGATATGTCCCCGTAATATTTCCTCACGTCATCTCAAATCTGACAGGCGCTGCCAGCTTCACTGGTACACGTTTTTGAATGTTATACCACCCAGGTAATAACCACTGTATATAATCATTATCTCAGTGGCGAAGACATCGCAATAAATTATTTATTTCTCGACTTGCTGTCAAAATGTCTATGTAACTGCAGATATATACTTTATTTTAATCAAGGCATCGGTGCAAATCCTATACTTGTGATCGTGTAAAGTAAAGATATATTCACTTTTTGCTGGTTCTACGGTTCTTAGGCTATGCTAAATTTAATCAAGATTGAAAATATTCCAAACAAATAATAATTCAAACTATGATAATCACGGATTGGAGAAGACGTTACATCGAATAAATCTTTAGACATTTCCTTTAGAATTTCAAGTATCTGGCCGTTACAAGTATGAGTGATGACTATTGGTGCAGTGCTATCTGAGGTATAAATTACATGTTCTTGTTGGTTTTGTATTAATTTATGTTTTATTACTTGCCATATGAGACGCCAAAACATTTAATGGTTTCTTTAATCTATCTTTATCTATGTACGATACGACAATTATAATGAATGTGTCTTCATTATACCAGATCAGAGTCTTTAGACTGTTTTGGGGCTCCAATTGACTTGTCAAATATTGTATGTACATAATTCCATATAATATTACACGTACCATGTATGTAATTTTGGGAATAAGTAAGTTTAAACTAACTACTTTAGACTGTTGTGGGAGGATATACTTATATACACAGCAACGTATGTTTCTTTTTTATTTCATGACTTTACAATCAACAACAAACGAACAAAAACATACAGGAAGATCAAAGTTTATCAACTATATCATATAAGAAATAACATTTGAACACCAGGCTTTATTCCTCCCGTACTTTTCAAATAATCATTAGGATTAAGTCCCAAAAATGTCCACATGTAACTTGTCGACAACAAATTTGAAAGAGAACCTAATGGTCAGTTTGAAACCCATTTTCAGACAGAGTTCTTTTTTGTCGCTACTAGTTAGGCTAGTGGTAACTGATTCTGCTTTACCCTAAGCTATCAGAAAGCTAATCAGCCTGGTTGAAAGTTTGATCTAAGATGGCATACGCCAAGACGAAATGAAAAAAAGTAAAATGAAGTATAACATATTACTGGCACACTAACAATGAAGTGTCTTATAACATATTTTTAGTGTTTCCTTTCTCCACTTTCTAGAACACTTAGAAAGTACATGTAGTCGGTTTTCATTAAAACTGCGGCATCATGTGCAAGTACTTTGATACAGTTTCACCGTACAGTTTCCGCACACACAAAAACTGAAATATTAGCAACTTTTGTATTTTCAATAAACACTCTACATCAATTGTTTGAATTTAGAGTTACTTTCACGGTACCCTGGTTTAATGCCTTAATCATCACTGCAGCCACTTAAGACATCGCCCTCAACTCCTTCATCAGTTTCCTACTGCCGCGAGATGCTCCGCACTTTTTCACCTTCTACATTAACCGTTTCATCAACTATGTCTTTCAATGACAACCACAACTGGCTGCAACCATATCATCATACTGCTTTAAAATCACATTTTCTGCATCATCAAAATATAACAAACTGATGGAATATAGCTTATTTGGAACGCAACACGGCGTAGACACGCCTTTTCCCACTCGTAGGGCGTGGACTATACTCTGTACTGTGGCGTGGTTTGTCGGTCTCTGACTCTGACCGAGTGGAAAAGGACACGCCCCTTTACAATGATAAGCATTGTAACCTTTTGGGGAAATTATCCAACCCGCCCAACCTATTTCATCAAAGTCAACATACATTTGTCTTCTGTTACATGACTTCCTGTGTTTACTAAAGCGGCGCTCAGTATCCCGCTTTCCTTTATTACGCGAATCCCGCTCTGCACGAGTCCGTTTTCTGCCTTTATTAGCGTTTGTACTTTTATCTAATACAGCACTTCTTTTTCGTCTGCTATTATTGTCACTATTTTTGCTTGCGAAGAACGGATGCCCGTATTCTTCTCTGTCTTTTTCATTCAAAAGCTTTATTGCCTTCTGCAAACCGGCGCTATCGTACTTGTAGCCCAATTTTCGCTGATATTTCCTCTCTAAACGTCTGTTATCACGCGTTATTTCTTTATATTCTGAAAGAAGAATAAATCAAAGTACAAAAAGAACTTTCAATCAATTTCTTGAGTACAATCCGCCTACTACAAAATCAAACGAAAACTTTGGTATTGTATTGATTGTAATTGTTAAGCCGACTTGTTTAGGACTTTATGCTGTTTGACTATTCCCAGCAATTATAACCCATAGAGTTTTCAATAATGCCATACAAAATCTCAGCCCATAAAGGTCAAGTTAACTGAATCATTGTTCAGAAGTGTCCATAACGTGTGAAATGATAACGAAGAAAATAGCACTTCTTTTAGTAAACATTTCAATTCATAAAATAGCAACCGACAATAATTGGACGAAAGTTAGCAACGTCAGTGACTAAGTAAGGATCGTTTTTTTCATTTGTTCAAAAGAAATCTTTACATTAAATCTTAATGTTTCATGCAGTCCTCTTGAATAATGCATTTTCCTTTGACGTGATGACATGAACAAAACAGAACAGAACATGTAGTGTCAGATTTGCTATATGACGTCAAGATTGTTTAAAAATTATTTGCATTTCCTTACTACTTTAAACATCTTATCTTTCTTTGCTAAAGGTTCGTTTTACCTCTACAAGCCTTTGCTTCGTCGATCGGAAAGTACCAGAGTTACGCCAAACTTCAAACAAAGCCAATAATTCAGAAGAAACCAACCGACTCTTGTTACATATATGTGAACAGAAACTATTGTTCACGATTATTTTAGAGGAAGAGTTTTAAATGTTTTAATATGGACAACATATACATAAAGAATCTATACAGTGAAATGTTAAAAGAACATAAATATGCAATTAAATCGTAAACTTCAAAAATAATAAAGAATAAACGATCTGCCGTCTTGCTCACATATATACTTAGGATATAACGTAATCTGTGAGAGCTTTGTATTCAATAAGGGCCACGTTTTTCTTATTTAAAACCAGTTTCAGTACAGACATGCATCTACAATTTACTTTATACATCCGATTTTTATTATTTAAAAGTATCTAAGTTTTGAAATTTCATTTCTCAATGGCTCCAGTACAACCACTGATATTCTCGCTGTAATAAGATAAAGCTTTTTTTAATTTTTTTTCGCGACCCACTGTATTCTATTATCTTAAGTAATGGCGTCTTTCTCAATAAAGAGGTCTCGCCAGCGAGCTTTCCATGTCTTTAAAACTTATTAACGAGATTCCCCCTAATCTTTTTTTAAAGCTACACTTTATCCGCACCACAAGACAATCGTTTCGAGTCTTGCAGAAAACACAATACTAAGACTACGCCGGATTGTAATAACAACCAGGTATTTTATAGGCAGATTTGCATTAATCTACGGACTTCTCCCTTCCATTGAAAATGTTAGGCTGAGTTAATTGAAATTCTGGGCAGTCTCCGTGTTTAATTGATCTTCTGTAGTCAGAATGAATGCTGAACTAATTATATTTAATGTTAGAATCTCTTTTGTGATAGACATATTTCTAGGATTTCGTGTATTCCGTCTTATATAATTACAGATAAAGAATTTAAGCAGTAATTAAATAATAGCTCTGTATAAAAGGATAAACAACATCATCAATCATTATAAATCTCTAAATAAACAAGGACTACTTCAAAAGACATATGCTCTTCGGCTAAAATATTATCGGACGTTTTTGCAGAAGACGGGCGTTTCTGCTGCATAGGAAATATTTCTTCTTGTATGAAATTAGATACCGGTATTGCCAAGCCGTTATCTGCGAAAAAAATGTTGTTTTCGGCATCACGCATGTGACGACATCACAAGGTCTTGGACTGGGGCACTTGACTGCCGAACACAATCTACAGTGCTTAACGTCATCACGCGGTCTTGCACTGCATGGTTAATTGACTGCCAAACACGGTATGATGCATTGCAGCAAACTTAAGTAAATATTGCTTTGCTTGACAGCGAAAATGTTAACTTATGATTAACGAATATTTCTATTCAGCATGCAAAAATACGTATTTCATTATGTATATACATAGTTGCACTGATTTATTACCATATTTGTCTACTGTACCAACCTTGATCTTGAGGTGATATATAATGCGGCGTTCTCTGTCGACCATCGTTTGTATAAACTACAAGTATTGGTTGTTTTGTGTCATGATGGGACTTTCTTTGAGCAAATCTAACCTCATCTGAACCAAGCTCATCGCCTTGTATCGTCTGAGATATTACTAAGAATCCTAGAAATATATTCATACTGGTACACTAACAATTCATACCATCTACTAGTACAAGTTATATTCAAATAAAGTTAATAATGTGTCTATAAGACACCAATGCCCCCGCTATATGCTTTTGGACACAAAAGTGTGTGGTTTTCTTGTACATTTTTGTACTAGGATTATTATCACAAACATTTATCTTTAGCATACAATCTCTTAATTGTGGTTGCAAAGCTGCATAATGTTATCTCTGCTGTGTGCATACAATTTGTTAAATTCAAATTTTATTGAAACTGTATTTTCAATGACCAGAAACATTGACAGAATGATAATATTAAATTTCATACTTTTGATATGAATAATGCCCATGCAGTACTATGGACATGCCACACGAAACAGATCGGCAACAGGAAAACCACAGTTAAAGCAAATTTAAGTTGGAAAGAGGCTACAACACCTTATCACTCTTCCAAAAATAATGAAATGTAACAAAATAATGAACTTGACCAATATTTTGAAAATGTATGTACATTAGTTGTTAATATGATTGAAATCCATTCAACCTTTCATGAGGTAATGATTGAAGCCACAAATTCATAGAAATTTAAGTTGAAAAGGGGCCATAATGTATGTAAGAATTACTGGATTGTAACCTCAACTGTTGATCAGAAACCACCTTTTTGTTGAAATTTAAGTCAAAAAGGAGCTGCGACTCCTGTAACAATTAACTGATTGTAACCAGAATCGAACTTGACCTGTTTTTTATGATGATAAACCTACACTGAAAATCTTAATCAAATTCACGCAACCTTTCAAGTCATTGATCGGAAACCACCATTTTGTTTAAATTTACGTCAAAAAGGGACCATAACTCCTGTCACAATTGCTGCATTGTGACTTAAATCTGTATTTTATTATCATAAACCTACACTTAAAATTTGAATCAAATCCGTGCAACATTTCAAAAACGAAAATTTTGAACGGACAGACGCACGGAGCTAAGTGTGCTGCCCCTCATTTGCATTTTCGTAATATCATCATGACCAACTGCATACATCTCTATGGATACTGAACATTTTTTCCCCGAAAACAATAAAAAACAGTGTTCTTTAAATGTTTTTTTCGAGCAGTTAGTACTCTCTTCAAGTACGCATATCATATATCGGTACACTGATTGTTTGTTGTTGTAATTGAATACAGAATTCTTCATTCATACAATATTTTGAGTATTTGACTGAAAAGGGTATGCAATCCCAACCTTTTTGCGAGTTTAAATAGGAAATAACATTGGCCGTATATAAACCTATGCGAATAAGGTACTTTTTAAACTTTAAAACTAGTTTTATGTATCAATGTGATTTAATCAGTTATCCGTAAGAAATAGTAAATCTGGATAGTGAATTGTTTCGATTTCCCTAAAACTGCTCAATATTTATATATCTGCTAGTCTATGGAGGATTTAGTTCTCCAGTGAGGGCAATGTCTAGCACGTTTCAGACGTAATTGCTCATACACACAAAAAGTACCTCACTAGTGTTGTTTTTCCTCTGTAGACGTAATGGTAAATTTCCCTGCATGAAGTTAATATACTAGTTTTGTATCAATTATATAAGAAAACAAAAGTAGTTGCGATTAAAAACAAAATTATCAACAATTAACTAATTGATATTTAAGTCAAGACCAACAGGCTATACTTTATACAATAATACAGTAGAATTAAAGTAATACCATAGTTTTTTATTTGTCCACTTGCCCACTGCCTTACTGCTCGTGTCACATTGAATATAACCCATCCCTTTGCGTGTGTCCGTACCCTTTTGTGGTCAAGTAACGACCGACCTTGATCGGAATACATATTTTTAGGATCTAAAACTTGATATACTTTTATCTGAAAGAAAAATGCCATACTCAAAATAATCATTTACTTTCCAGAAATGTATTAATGTCAACAAGTTCTTTTAAAATGAAAGACGTATGTATGCATTAAGATCGATTTGACATTTTTACATAATACACTCCCCAAAATAAGATAAAAAAAAACAAAATAGTAAAATGATAGCAAAGCAATTGTACAACAAAACAGAAAGCACCTGATGAACCTAGTAGTGCAAAGGGGCATAAAACTGACTTGGTGGATGGGGTAAGAAATTTTTGAGCTTTTTGAAAAAAATGGATGTTAAAAGTTTCATGAAAAGAATAAAGACAAGGGTTTGTGGATATGTTTTCCAGAAATGCTTCCGAACACAAATGCGTTAAAACTGACAAATGCTGTTGTGTATATGTCATGAAAATTAATGTTGCAATGATCCGTCATTGGACAGGGATAAAAACAGTACTGCATCATTGGTAATATTTGGAGACTGCAGCAGAATGCAGCTCACCAGTCACAATATTCAAAATGTTGAAAATTACTGTAATTTAAAACTGCAGTTACATTATGCGTCTCCTTAAAGCACAATAATAGCAGCTCTTCAAAACATTGCGCATGAAAATGTCCTAAATATTTACTTAATTAAATGTTTAAGTTTGAAAACCACCTTTGGTAAAAGGTACATCTGATGTCCATAAACCAAAAGCAGCCGAGTCGGCTGTGAAGTCAAAGGCTACTAGATAAACTTGGTTCATATACTGGCGTCTTTTGGTGTCAATTTCATATACAATGTATATTGTACATGAACTTACGTCTAGTCAGCGTAAGATAGAGAATTTTCAAATGATTTGACAAAATAAAATGTGTCTGTGCTAAGTTCATAAAGAAATACTTCCTTAGCCTCTTTATCAAAACGATAAGATGTTAATTCTAACTTTAGTTCATTCAAATGCGTTCAAAAACACATTGGTAAACTTTTCCTTTGAGAAGGTACATTGTATACCTATTCCCTATTAGAATGGCTTTCAAAAATTTTAAAGACACCATTTATTCGCTGAAAAAAGGGATCCTTTTTTGTTTTGGATGTTATCTTCTTATTATTATCAAAGTTAAACTCTCTCAAATTACAGTGTGAAGCCGATCAAGTAAAAAGAAACTACAAACAATCCTAAATTATTCTTAGGATAAAAATTGACTGGCATTGTCGAAAAATGGTTTCATTCAGAAATTAATTATAGAATCATAAGGGTGACACACTTACCTGAATTAAATGTGAAAGACGTGAATGTGGCAATGAGTGACGCGAGTGGTTGGATATTGGTGTCATCCGAAATAAGTGAAATTCTGACTCTAACAAATGATCACTGGAATGCATCGATACGTTGTAATGAAAATGCATCTCTTTGTTGTATGCTGAAAATAGACGAAAAATCTGATAAAATAGTGATACAGAAATTATTCGGAAAATTGCGGTTTGTAATTCTGGAACATCGCCTATAAGATACGACAGATTTGATGCAAAAACCAGCGGTCATAATATGCCGCTATGTAACAAACATGACCCGACAGATCTACTGTATGAACAGTTTCCTCCAATCCCGCTTCAGAAACTCGTTTCATAAGTAGTTCTTGTTCTACAGACTGCTATTATCCGAGATATTTTTTCGTCTCTAAACAATTTACAAGGACGCAGTTGTTTTAACTTGGCACAATTGACCGCATCAACTGTGATGCCACTAGCTGCCATCGACAACCATTAAATTTGTTATATAACCATGTGTTAACTGTATTTCATTGCAGTTTTGAATACCATCGCCAAGAATGAACTTAATACATACAGTGAGCTACCGCTTTAGACTTTGTAGAAAATAGATGCAATTGTGTCTTTGATAAGATGACTCTAGCTCCAAATTCGTGAAATGGATTGTAACTGCGTGTATGTCACAAAGATATAAAAGCGTTCTATCTTTTGTTGAGAGTGCGTAATTACTCTTGTTTTATACGTCTACTAGATGGAAGTCATTCCGTCCGAGAATTGAGAAACACGTTGTTAACGATTTTAGACCACTATATTTGCATATGTAACCAATGTGACATCGTCTTATTCGCCTTGAGAATAACTACATTGAATTAAGGTCATAACGTGGCGAATGATAGTGATGAAAGTGCTAAGAAAGGTACGTCATCAAGAAAAAGCACTCCCAAAGCAGACATAAACATAAATTGTTCGTCAGCGGTTGTACAATTTTCTGAACGATAAAGTTAACGTTTAACTGTCAAATACACATATTACCCAACAAAGGCAAGGTCAACAGCTTGTTTTGCAACTAGAAAAAAGAACAAGAAATTACATTGATTTGTCAGAAGATAACGCAAATCATTTTCAAGTGAACGCAATGTGTAACAATTTCAGAAACAACCCAAACATAAATTGTAGCCATGATCTCTTATTCAGTAGACTCCAAGTGCCATCTGTACTTAATTCAAGCCGAGTCAAGAGACAATTAGTAATTCATGATGATCAGCAATTAAACATCATTGCCACGAAAGTAGCCCTGAAGGACTAGTAAAAGCATTGTCTTATTTCGGAGGCACAAAGCCCAGAGTTCTGTTTTAAATCTAGACATGGCAGCGTACTTTATTGGATGAATCATTCGATATGATGCACCAGGTTCTTAGTCAGCTGGTCTATCTTACTTTCAGTTCTTCTTGTTTCTTATACTTTATTCGTTCTAAACGTCCCATTTTATTAGCTCGACTACTCGGAGAGTTAGGAGGGCTATTGCAGTCACCATTTCGTCGGCGTCAGCGGTGCACATTTGGTTAAAGTTTTGCTTGCAAGCCACTAAAATAAACATATCTCAGTAACGAATAATATGATGTTCAGAGACAAGCAGATTATATAACTTTTGACTGAATTTATTGCCAATTATGGCCCTTGATGGACTTAAAATTTTGGTTAAAGTTTTGCATGCAAGCCACTACCATGCACATATCACAGTAACCACTAATTGGATTGATTTGAAACTTCATTAAAGTCTTCGGGAATATCAGCCAATCAAGTCAGATAACTTTTACCTATTTATATCAAGTTATGGCTCTTAAAGAACTAGGTTAAAGTTATGCATGCAGGTTGTAATTTGATTTAAAGTTTTGTGTGCAGGTTATCATCATGCACATACTTCAATAACCATCCATATTTTAATTGGAAACTTGGAAACAAGTGTTTCAGACAAGCAAGTTACATATCTCTTGACTAAATTAAATTCAATTTATGGCCTTGTTGGACTTAGGCAGTTTGGTTACTTTCATGTATATATTTCATTATTCAGTTATGGGGTTGATTAAAAACTTCATTTATATCTTCTAGCGTATCAGACAGTAAAGCTAGATTTATCTTGACTTAATGCCCCTTGTTGGACTTCTAAGACGTTTTGGATAAAGTAAGCATACACACTACCCTCATGCACATCATCTCATTAACCAGTGATTGGATTGATTTGAAACGTAATAAAATTGTCAGGGCTATCAGTTAAGTTAAATAACGTTTCACTAAATTCGAATCAAATTATGGCCCTTATTCAGACAAAAAAAAACATTGGTTGAAGTTTCGCATGCAAGCTGCTATCCGACTCATACATCAGACTTTATAATGTTTCGAACAGTCGAACGTTCTGTCATTACACAGCTTTTGTTATATTAATAATTTGCCGTTTTCTTTCAAGCGTTTCGCCGACATATTTGAAAATATATCTTATTTTAAGAAATTCTCTAGGACAACACCTTATTCAAGATAATTTCTAAGGTATATTCTTTTGATAGGGTCTTCATCTGATAGTTTCTCACAGTTTTTAGGTGAACTAGTACTAAATTATATAAGACTATGAGAATTTAGAATATATATCATCATCATGACAAAAGCGTTTTAAAGTTCAAGGGAATTCCCCCTTTAGTGAATATTATTAAATTTGAAGATGATCGTATATTTAAAAATGCTTGTTCCCATACGTTTGATTTTTTCTGAAAGGTTTACCAGCTCACTTGTCTATATTAACCCTGTATACGAGTATATTCATGATATTATTCCACACGTGAGCAAAGCTCCTTTTAGATTTTTCGAGGGCACTTGAAAACTTTAATGAGAGGGCGTTATGTAAATTGGCAAATACATTCTGTAATGTGATTTTATACGGATATTGTCACAAAACCCAAGGTGTACGGCCAGTATTTCCACACCTGTGCTATACAGCGTGTATTCCAATAGATGGCTTAGAAAAACAAGTTAATAGCTTTTGAACAGATGCTAGGTTTAAGTGCTTTGCGATACGTTTACTTTGGAACTGAGAGGTTTTTATTATCGAATTAAATTAATGACATATGCAATGTTTGTCATAAGGATATCAACCTCTTATAAAGGATCTACCCCTTAAGACGAAAATCTTCCGATTTTCTTTTTGCGGGGATGATAAAGGGATCTATCTGTGGCTTTCGCGTCTAATCGCTGTGCTGCGTTATCAAAGCGTTCGTGTTTTCATATAGCTTTCCGTACCAAGTTTGATACTTGTTAAATCGATTGTTAAATACTTGACATGTTTTTGTCGTCTGAAATTTTCATTAAGATTGATTAAGGATCAATTTCAATACCTACATGGTAGGATATTAATACAAAGTACAGGTGTTCATAGGAAATCACCTACAAGTTTGCGATTTCAAGCATGTTTCAAAGGTTATTTAATAATTGACACGAACCTGTATCTACGCATCAGAGTAAAAGGTTATAGCCCACTAGGCAAAACAGTTTTTGAAATGAACGTAGCAATTATTTTAAGTGTTTTAAATTAACAATTTGTTTTCCGTCTTGAAAACCAACACCATTCAGTCCTACTATTATTCTAAGACTGTCAAAAATTATGTAGTTCTTGTCAAACAGATGCACCCAAATTGTCTCAAAAAAGTTGCATTTCTGGCAAACGATTTCACACAGGTCCTTTGTGTAGACTGCTGTCCGTATATTTGCATATAATGCATATGTAATTATTGCAGAATTATTCCCGGAAGAAAGAAATTTTGCAATGTTGGAAACTTCTCAATTCAGTAACCAGTTGCAGTTCTTCTGTCGACAAATGCACCTTTTTTGCACTAATGCAAATTCGTTGATGCCTTAAGGCCACTTGGAAGTATATCTCTTTCTCATCTGAATACAACATGTTCAACTCTCAAAATCGTGTAGAAGTCACAGTCTAAGATGGATTCCTTCTGTGCACATCAGTCTACAACGCAACCTGATAATAACACTTTTCTCCACCAAATCCATTATTCATGTTCTTTAAGCACAATACCCTCTTTGGTAGTAGGTTGAACATATCTTACAACAACCCTTTCATTTAATGTTTTCAGTATGTAGTTAGTGCTGAATATGTTTTTGTTGTGCGTTGTTGATTTGTTCATCAATGTTTTAAGTACATGTATATTGTTGATTTTCAACTCTGTACATGTATGTCAGTGTCATTTTCTGATGTAAAACTTTGTTACTGGACTTAAAGCAGTGTTATGCCAATTTTGCCACTACATTGAAACTGAAAATTTTGTATTGTTGTTCTTATTCTTTGCTGTCAACCATAAGTACTAGACAATGCCAGTTTAAAGCTAGCAAGGTAGACAAATAACATTTAGAACCATGATGCATCAGCTTCTATAACTTATATCTACAGAGAGTTTCAAATAATTTCCACGGTAACCGAGTGGATTAAAAACGTGTTAACGGTCATGATTAAGAGTATTAAGAAGTATTTTATATCTTCATCAGCCTCAAATATCAGGTGTGTCTAATCATTAAAACACAATTAGATGACACGCCTCTGAAAGCGTAAAACGTATATTTTCTTTCATTACGTGTTCATGTTTATTGATCTGAAAGCGTTGCGTGTACAATAAATAACGAGCCTCTCAACTTCACTTCAAGTTTTGGCAACTGTTAACAGCTTCTGCTTAAAATATTTATCATATAAATCATCAGTTACTTCTTTAATCAATTATGAAAGATTTTCTAAATTTCCATCACCGTTGCTAAACTTTCTCTATTTCCGTGCTGGCTTCAGATCGATCTGTCCCAAACTTTAGACAGCCTGCGCCTCTTTCTTGTATATGTTAGCTATCTATTTTTATTGGCAGAAACTGACTGTTGGTGTCTTTAGTAAATTATTTTAACTGACTGACACTACACTTTCCGTTTCAGACATTAATCATTTGTTTTTGTTTACCTGCTCTGTTAATTATCTGACTGGCTCATCAAGTGTGAACTTTAGACATCTGACGATATTCGCTATCTCAAATCTTAAAAACCCCAATCCTTCCACTCTACCAACAAAGGTTAGCGAGATTTATAAAGGTCACGGGTAACTAATCAGACAGGAAGCAAATCTTGTTCCTTTCCTTTAATGGTGGTTTTAAGCATATTTATTGGTTCTTTTGTTACGTTTAAGATGGTAATCAGTGTTTTTGTTTTCATTGAGTGTGTCAAATTATGGAAGACAATGACTGTCAAATCACTGTTAAGGTACACGCCCTGGTTTAGTCACACTGAAGATAATTATTTTGACGTAGAAGTATTGATAGTAGTTTTTTTAAGCACTTATATTTTATGGTTTGAATGGCACAATGTCGCCATTTTCTCATTCAAAACAAACCTGGTTATGTCACATTTCAGAACAATAATGGTTTAAAGGAATAATATATCACGTGTGTGACACTGAAACCTTTAGAAAGTTTATTTTGGTCTTCTCGGTTACTATTTTAAAACATGCCAATAAATGTGCGGTGGACAAGATTATGCCTTAAAGTCAAGCTGGCATTCTGTTAAGCTAAACCTCTAAAGATGTGTATTGTCCAAAGCCATATTCATTTTTTTTAGGAACCCTTTTTACTGGAAAATAAATTAACTTAATCCATGAATAACCATTCGTGGAAAAGTGGACCGTGCCTTTCTTTCATGACACAAACGAAAGGGCAACGTACAACCATGTTTGTTTATAGAAAGTACAAGTTGAGGCAAGAAACTGCCTTTTGTGGATGTACACGAGTCCATTTTGTTCCTATTTCTTTTTGTTGTTATTTTGTTCTGTTTGAGGTCACTTTTGTTGCACTTTTTTATTTTCTCACCCCTTGTCAATTAGCTAGCCACGTAAAAAGTACTAACACTTTAATCATTTCAATAACAAATGGCAAATGTACAAACGAGTTTGAAGAATACATACTCGTATCACTTGATACAATTTGTTCTCATTGTTTTATTTTCAAAGCTTTCAAACTGTGCATGTCAGTCAAAGAAGAAATGCAATTGTAAAACATTCGGCATCTCAATCCAAACACAGTTCTCCATACTTGGTTATTAATTCAACTAGGTCAACTAGTTAAAGCAGTCGTTGTCATACATTTAAAGTTAGGTCAGTTGAAATTGAAATGTTCGCACGTCAGTTTTTCTTTCCTATAAGTTATTTTGCGCAATCCACAGTAATAGTCACCAGCTGGCTTGTCGCTGATCCCTGGAACGTGAGCCTAGTCATGCCATGTGGACAGAACGTCTTTCATGAATTATTTACACTTCGCAATAACCGAACTAATAATATCGGGCTTATGTTCAAATCTGAAAAGTTCATTTTCAAAAGTGGATGTCAACAATTCTGACACTTTTGTTTGTGTAATGCAATAATCCTATCATTGCATTACGCCACATATTCACAGAGAATAGATAAGTGTTAAAATCCGTGGGATATCGGTAACGTCTTTGAGAACAGGTTTTATTCTGTTTTTACTGACAGTTTTACAACAGGACGAGATTGGTGTGTTTGTACAAAAATTAAAAAACCCTCCATATCTCAATGCTCCCAATTCATTCAAAGCCATCTGTGCAGTAGAGCCACCTGGCACAATGACATAAAATTGTAATAACGTACTGATATAAAATAAGTTCGATGTAAGCTACTGAGTCAGTTAAACAACTATTCAGCGGGTTGTGGTTTTGTTACAGCAGTCGGAAAACCTTTTTCATTTGGTAGAAAACTTGGTTTTCTCTAACACCGAGTTAATCAGTTTACCTAAAGAATATGAACAGGAGTATTTTATTATCGCAGCTGATTCTGAAAATAAAGAGTTTTAAAGATGGGTTTGCGATGTGGAATGTCGCCTCAGTGGCAGACAAATTCAAAATGTACTCTGTTGTTTAACTGACCTCTAGTTTCCGATATTTTACACTTAAGCTTTTTATCTTTTGTTATCATTTTTGCATAACATTGGTTAAATCTATTCGTTTGTTTGGAACAATGCCTAAAATCTTATTTTGTAATAAACTGCCCCATCCCTCTTCCCTTTGTTTATGAATGACATTTTTCTTTTATATATAGCCAAACGAAACAAAATAAGAATCAAGTCAAATCAAACATTGCTCTACAATAGGACATCATTGTCCATCATAAATATATAAATCCTAAGTAAACAAAACAATTGTCCGAACAAATAATTATCTGAGTTGCCATATAAGTCCAAAAAGCTTTGAGTGCAAATAAGAGCCACTGCATCAAATTACAAATTATATTACTACTCTAGAATATTATCATAATTGGAATATAATTATGATGGCTAAAGAAATATTTTGACACTTCGTGGAAGAGCAGGTGCGAGTCAAGGGGAGTCCGTTGGTCCGTGAGGGTTTGGACAAGTTGGGATTAGGCGGTAAAACGAACTAATCCGGTGCACGTGTGTAAGATTTAATGAAATAGTATAAATATCACAGTATTACTCTTGACGGTCTTTCAATTTATTTTTTTTTGAAATTATATACCATACATTACTTAATTCAATTATGTGTCATAAGTTTTCTTCATCATATCATACATTGTGCTTGCTACCGAAATATCTTTTCAACTGAATATGTATTATAAAAAACTTTCTGAATTAAAATGTACTTTGTTAACATGAGCATAATGAACATGAAAAATAGTAATGACATTACCTTACAGATAGAAGAAATTGTGATCATGCAGTAAATCATTAATCTTTTCTTGTGTATGTAATTATCTAAATGTAACACCTTTAACAGTCGCGGTAATGTCTCGTCTAAACGTGGGCTAGTTTATCAATTTACCACAATAGTACGTAGATGACAAGACAAATCCTAGTCTTAAAATGTGAGACGAGAGTACAATGAATTCTTCTAATCACACACTGGTTTTCACAATCTCGTCAAGTGTTTGTACATTCTCGTGATAAAGATTAGTACCACTGATAGGTGATCTGTTAACATACTACACTGCAGTAACTCGAAAATCAGCACCTGAAGACCTAGGCAAATTTATTCCGCGGTGGTTTCTGAAACGTGTGTCACTGTGTCTGTTGTTTATTTTTAGTATTTAAAGTTTGTTAAATTCATTGTACGCAATTTTCATTATTTTAAGATAGTGAAACGGACCTGAAACTTTTTTCCAACCAATATGTTCAGATTGCCTTATTACACCAAACATATAGGGAGCATTTCCTTTTTAAATTGCAGCTCCTCGTGTTGCTTTTTTCTTGAGGCGGTGGATCCCTTTCCCTGTTACTTTAATGCCGATGTTTTAATCAAATTTTTCTAAAGTAGAAGAGCCAAGAAACGCGCCGTACGACATCAAATTAAAATTAAATTCTTGTTACTACCACTGTCATTAAAATCCCCATAAAAGGCAAAAAGACCCTTATAACAATTATCTCCGTTTCAGTTAATGATAGCCGACATTGGATAACAAATGAAAGCTGCTTTCCTTAATAATGTAAAGCCTTCAAAGTATTTTGAATACAAAAAGGCTCTCTATGTACAGGACAAAAAACTGCAAATTTACCCAGTTGTGCACCTCTAACGTTCAGGGAGTGAAACTGTATCATATAACAGGCAATTTCAATCACATTTGACAGTACTGAAATAATAAATGCGGTTCATTATGCCTTCAAAGTTTCATTGAAATTTGATCGGATACATTTGCATTGTTGTAGTTTTGGAGCATGTACAAATACCTCGACTGAAAAAGTGATTTAAAGTCTACCGACAAAATATACAGGCATTGTATAAGAAAGTAATTTAGTTGTAACAATATATATATTAAACATGGATGTCGATACGTATACAATAGTATCGCTGTAGCAATACGCGTGTATTATTGCAATTGTACAGTCAGCAATAGCAATAGTATTGCAATAGTCAAAATTGTCGCCCCCAATAGTGGACTTAATATGAGTAGCTTGTTATTGCAAAAGGAAGCTTTCAAACTGCGGTTTATTTCCTTAAATTCCTTTGTATAGATACATCTGAGTTTATAGATACTATTAGACAGATATACATATTTTATGTTTGTATGAATATTTGGGTATTTTGTAACATACATGCTGCTGACCTTGCTTATTTTGTATATTTGTGCGAACGATAAACAACAAAATGTAAGTACGGAGTTCTGGTTTGGAAAATAATTGACATAGACTAAGACTATTTTAAGTTGTTTGTGGCAAGCAAAGAATACTGAAAGCTCCAAATGTATGACGAAGAAAGAATGAAAAATTTCAAACATTAGACTTTTGACCTCCCATGCTCCGAGATTCCTCGCGAGAAATTATTAAGATCGTATCATTAGACATAAGTGATACATCTAACAGCTCAGGTCTTGTATATTACATATCTTTACATCAGAATAAATAATAGGAGAAATTAATCAAAACCGTATCACCCGAGCGTCTATTTACTACTAACAACCGAAGCTGGCGGGACTCGTTTCTCTTTTCTCAACATGCTTAACACCCGTAAAATTAAATATTAAATTTTATTTGATGGTTTGTTATAAAAAGTAAACATGCATGGGGATTATATTGCGATGCATTGTACTTAAAGTGTTAGTCGCGCTGTCAGAAAGTTATAATCGGTGTTAAGGTACTATCCATAACATGTTTGTTGTAGATGCATTCCTCAGAGCAGCTTGTCGTGGCGTGAAGTTGATTTTTGTCCTGGATCTATTCAAATTTCAGTATGATTAATTTCAACAACCTAAAAAGCGACGAAACAAAAAAAAGTGTTCTTCGCCTGTGTTCCACTTTTTTGCAAGTGTGCATATACATGTTGACCATTTATAAAAAAAAAACTATCACATTTCGGCAATAAACCATTATGAACATGTAATCTCATTTATAGCGAGCTTATAGGATATCTTCACACTTTCCCTAAAGTTGAAGCCCGCTTGAAATACGGAACAAAATCTTGTTTACTGTTATGTTACTAACTGTTATGTTAGTTCTGTATTTTAACATAAATTATGAGTGAATGAATGTGACTAGCTAGTACAGTTGTACTTAAAATTTCTTTTTTATTTTCTGAAAGGAGACAAAACACTACATGTTCATCATCATCATCATCATCATCATCATCATCATCATCATCATTCTCATTGTCGTCATCGTCGTAGTCGTCATTATTAGACTACAATTATCATCATAGTTACAGGTCTACGATTATAGAATGTTTTCTACTTTTTCAGTGATGTTCAGACAGACTTTGCAGATACAAGGTCCCACAGTGAAAGAATGATAGCACCCAGTCTTCTGTTAAATTTTGATTTCAGACTGATAACCTGTGATTACATAATTCTTCTTTTTGAATCACAAAGAATGCACACACTGAGACAAACAGTGAATGCAAATAGACATTATTTGAGAACAAGAAATTTTGTTGACGCCATTCCTGGGCCAGATAAGGCGGACGTTGAAATATTTCGCCCCGTCTTAATGAAGAACTAAAAGAATAAAATTGATACTTTTTTTGTTTATGACTGTTAAAACAACAGTCATAAACAAAAAAAGTACAATTTTATTCTTTGTAGAAAAAAGCTTAGAAATATTGTTTATTTGGTTTATCGACGACTTTTTATCTTTATCAGATACTGGTATCAGACAATATTTCAAGCTATGGATATTAGACGGTATTCAAGTAATCATTCGACTGATAAGCCTGGTCTGGCTTGTGCAGTGATTGATTGGTGAAAAACTTTCCGGCAGAATACTGTCTTACAGGAGTGTGCTGGAACTGCGATAGTATCAAACTTTACATTTGATAGGCTTTCATTAATTTGCTGACTGAGTGATTCAATTGAGTCTTTATGACAACTTATCTTTATTTTAAGAACTTGATGGTAACCTTTTATACAACCTTTGGTTAAAGAAACAATGTTCATAGAGAAAATATTTTACGTTATTGGTAAGAGCAGATTTTAGAAATTCGGAAGTTTGTTAGAAAGAGTGCCGTTTATTTGTATACGTTGTCAGAGACAGCTCACCATATCTGGAAAGTAAATGTTTATAGATGTCATAAACCAGCTCGATTGCAATAACATTGGTAAGGTACGATTGCCAAGGAATCTGTACTCTAAGAAAGAACATATTCAACATGCGGCTCAAATTTCCATGTCGGACGAAAATGGGTACTTTGCCATAGACAAGTCATACACCATACGAACAACCCGTTACATAACACCAAGATTTTGCACATCTTTTCCAGATTAGTGTAAGTGTATGCTCTCAAGTAAAATGAAGTTAATTGAAGGAAAATTTCTACATATCTAACAAAAGATAACATTTTGCAAAATAGATATCTACTGTATACTGGTCAAACTTACTCGTACAATAACAAAATGGACCATTAAATTATGTAACGGCAAAACTACCACTGAGCGAACCGGAGAATAAGAACATGCCGTTTGTTAATGCTTCGACAACTGTAAATAAAGTGTAAATAACCTACTGATGACAATGAGAAGGCAATGAAACTTACTGAAATTGCGATGAGCGAAATCTATAAGTAACATTTGACATGGAAAAGTCTAGTTTCTCCAACAAGTGTTCTTTCCCAAAGTTCTGGGCCACATTACTGAGGAAATACATGTCTAGTTCTTTTTATTTAATTTTTACAAAGTTACCTTTGCAAAGTTGCTGGTACCCGAAGTATTATATAATTAGTATGTTTTATACATATAATGATTTGGCGGGGAAAATGACGCAGTAAGAAAAAGTTGAACGAGGTAGATTAAATGACTAAACGAGTTAACAAGTACTTGAAATGTAAAAATCGTCTTCTATCTTGGCATACGTTTTCACTTGGACAAAAATCAAAAGGCAATGGGAATAACAATCAATGGAATTTCATTGTTAAAGCGTCTCATTTTATACGCATTGAACTCCAAAATTAAAAAAGGGTATTAAAATCATAAACGAATACCAAAAAGATAAATGTCAACTGAGAATAATGCGCCGATGCACGCTCCTTCTAAAAGTTCCCTAACATTTATATTTGTAAGGGATGGTTTATCAAATCATATTATAGGAGTCAGTACCGCTGTTGTTGCTTCTACAGAAAAGACAAGAAGCACGCCTTCTTTACAAAATTTAAGCTCTCTTAATTTGTTGTAGAATATAGAAGATTATGTTTTGAATGCCAAAGTGATTTTATGCTGTGTGGCTAATTTACAATTTAAAATTGATGCTGTAAGACTGTACTAAACATGCATACATAAGGCTCAGTGGATGGTTCTCCTCTTTGGCGATGAAAGTCGACCTGTGCTAACACATGATATTAAATAGAAAGCGTTTTAAACTGTTAAGATGAGACTTTTAAATACTGACAGGATGAGGAATGGTCCATTACTGCAGGATCATAGCTTTTCACTTACAGTTGCTGGAATAACACAAAATAAACATCTACAGATGTAAAGTCTATTAAATTGTAATCAGCCGTAAATTCTATGAGATTTGCGGAAATGCATATGCACTTTAAGAAGAAATCCTAATGCTTTGACAGAATATATTTCTCAATTTTTTTTCTTTTAGGTGTTGAGAACACAAAAACGTTGTTTTTTTCTCTCAAAGAATGAACACGACCTTGATATAAAGGTGTGTTGTGCTTTAATATTAATTAGAGAATCAAAATTCATTTGAACGATGTTTGTACATGTATCTTTAATGTCTTATTGTTTTCTCTTGCTATCGATTTTTATCTAATTTGATTCTAATTTAACAGAAGGTCAAATGACCTGCAATATTTCGAACATAAATTGTTGATTCAATGACAATTAAAACACATTGCATAAGAAACAAGTTGGCTGCTTTCAAAAAGCATCCAATGGGTTATACCTCATTGTTTGAGTAATGGTGTCATAGACTTATACGCTAGAGCCGTCAGACTTTTTATTTACATTAAAGTTTTGTCAAAATATTGCCGATAGCATATAGCAATTACAAACTGTTCATGCACTTTTCTACGGACAAATACAAACAAGCAATGCTACTTATGCTTTACGGTTGATCGCCATTTGGGCAAGACAGTCCAAAATACTATTAAAATTTATAAAAAAATAAACATCTTTCCTGTGTAAGAACTTCTCGCTCACATATTTTTGTGAAGAAAGAATGTTCTTTGAAATGTCTAAAAATATCATAGTTTAGAACGACTGATCAACCAAAAAGGTTCCAGTACAAGTTACTGTAAAGTATTTCCGTATTTATGAAATTATATCCTTAGTTTTGATATACAGTGTTGTGGTGCCGCACAACCCAAGTCGCCAACATTTTCAATAGATATTCTCAAACGACTTCGTTGATTCTAACATTTACTTGTACATTTCATGTATTAATATATATATAGAGAGAGAGAGATTTGGAAAAGTTTAAACTTTTCACACAAAAAAAACTGTCCGCGAGCATCTTAAAGTATGTTGCAATAAAACGCTATAGCACTGCAAGGGGACATTGTCGCTGAACGGGACCGCAGTAAAGTAAAAATTCCGTGGTTCAATCCAATATGGCGCAGTCCATAGGCATATACGATACTGAACACTATACTAGGTGATGCCCTACGGAGCATAACCCAAAAAATAAGATTAAAGACCTGCAAACATAATAATGGTGCAATTTGCTTTACAAACAAAGCCCATAGTATAATCTTTGTAACCTTTGAAATGCACTTCAAGACGCACTGAAGTTAGCTTCAGTAAGATTCAGAGAAAGTTTTTATCTGTATTTTATTCAAAAGACAGCAGCTGTATCATGTGTCTATACAAGATGAGGGAAAATGTTCAACTGATTTCTATAAAAACAAGTTAAGAAAACATCGTCCGGTTTATATGTACGTAGAATTCATCTGTGCTTTCATTACAATTTTCATACGAATACTCTTTCAGTTTTCTTTATGTATGATAAGCGTTATGATTTATCTTGAATGAAAATTGCAATATCACGTGTAAAACAGTTTCACAGACTTCTGAGATAGTACATGTACTTGATTTTGCTTTTTAAGGAAAGTTAGAACGTCTGAGACAAGACTTGGTTTTGTTGCATATTTCATTATGTCACAGTAGACAATATTGGATAACAAGCGGTTACGTAGCACATGACGTACGAACGGTCGTTTTAATTGTTTATTTAATGATAATCATATCTGTTATCCATACCTTTGTTCAGGTGAATTCATTTTGTTTTGTATCATGAGGTGTTTCAGTAACTCTCGTCAATTCGACTTTACAGAAGAATTAAAATTTCAAAGACAACAAAATCATTCCAGGAATAAAAAAATTAGGCAGCAAAAATTACGAGCTTTTAAGAAGCTGTTAAATTAAATACAAATGTATCTCAAAGTACGAAAGTGTAATTTATTAAATTAATACGTTTTCTTGGCATCATATAAACCTGGAATAATTTACCAGCTATACATCACGGTTCATAAGTGAAGCATTCGAGAAGTGCACAAAAAACTTTCCGAGCATACAGTGTTCATATATCTTTCATCAAAGTACCGAGTTTTAAATATATTTTGAACAACACTTTACACTTTAGTGAAAGAAACATCCGGAGTATTGCAAAAATTACCGCGAAAATGGTATACTTCTGGATCAAAATCAGAAATTACTTTTGATAAAATCTGTAAACCCGGTTACCTTCACTATAATTGCTCGCAATCACATACGTAAAAATGTTCAAACATCTAATATTTATACAATATGATCAATTACTAGAAAACGCGCACAAGGAAAATGCCTACTGATTCTGGAATAACAATTCTAAGCCATTAATGTGCGCTATAAAAATTTTCGCGAATTTGTTTCATTTTATTTTATTCAGCTTTAATTTATAGAGCTAAAAGCCTGTACATTAGTATCAGTTAGTCAGTTCGTCTAAATAAAACTTCAGTCACCGAACGCTACGACAACATCCGTGCTCTGACCCTATAATTTCAGGATCTCTAATCACCCGTCCTTTTGTCTGCTTTGTTCAGTTCGCTGGTCAGTGGAGTGCGGCAAGGGAACATAAAAGCCTGTTTCAATGTGTGATAACTGAAAATTAATAAGCCGTTAAGACCTGTGACTGTCAAGATTGAAATCAAACCTTTAAGAATTGAACTTTCTATTTTCAGTCCTGCTTTGAAGCAATTAAAGAATGTAAGGCCCCAGCGTCTTTTTTCGAAGTCAGTTTACCTTTGGTTTATCATAAAACGGAAGAGTTAATAAAGGACAGACACCTGATATTTTAGAACAGTTGCGCCTGCATTATTACTTTGTGTTTGTGGTGTATACCTTGCGCAATGCAAAACTTGTTTATGTAATTGATTATATAAATGATTGTAATGTTTTGCTTGGTCATACGACCTGTTTGAAAAGAAAGTCTATCACAAGTGTTATCCGCAGTAGAATGTGTTTCCACGTAATTTTCTGTCCGCCATGTCTATGCAAACGTTTTTATTGGTAACCGCAGAACAGCGATGTGTATGATGTACTCATATAAGTAGGACATGACAGCGATACGCATGGTGATAGTCAAGTAAATAACTTCAGAACAGTCATGCGCACGATGATACTCAAATAAGTAGATACAGGGCAGTGATGAGTACGATGATACTCAATTAAGTAGCAATATGGCAGCGATTTGCGTCTGATGATGCTCAAATAAGTGGATACAGGACAGCAATACGTACGATGATACTTAAATAAGAAGCTACAGGGCAGCAATGTGTATAGTGATAGTCAATAAATAGATACAGAGCAGCAATGTAGGGGGGGGGGGGGGGGGGGGGGGGGGGGGGGGGGATGGTATAGTGATAGTCAATAAATAGATACAGGGCAGCAATGTGTATAGTGATAGTCAATAAATAGATACAGGGCAGCAATGTGTATAGTGATAGTCAATAAATAGATACAGGGCAGCAATGCTTACAATGGCACTCAAATAAATAGCTACAGGACAGTGATGCGTTAATTGATGCTCAATAAGTAGTTACAGGACATCGATGCGAACGATTAAACTAAAGTACGTAACTACAGGACATCCATGCTGACGTTATGCTGCTCGATAAGTAGCTGATACAGGACAGCAATGCGTACCATTATTGTCAAATAGATACAAATGTGTATAGTGTAGTAATAGAAAAAGGACAGCAATCGTACATATAGTCAATTAGATGCTCGTATAGTGATAGTCAATTAGCTACAGAACACCGATACGTACGCATAATACATACAGAGCAGCAATACGTAATGGCTTAGCACAGGCAGTGAGCGTTAATTGATGCCAATAAGTAGTTACGGACATCGTTGCAACATAAACTAAAGTACGTAACCAGTCATGCTACGTTGATAAGTAGCTACAGGACAGCAATGCGTACCATTTTCACAGGACAGCCGTACTAACAATGATGCTCGATAAGTAGCTACAGAACACCGATACGTACGCTAATACTTAAATACGTAACTTAGGACAGCAGTGCGTGCGTTGATACTAAATACGTAACTATAGGACAGCAATGCGTACGTTGATGCTCAATAAGTAAATACAGGGCAGCAGTGCGAACGTTGATGCTCAATAAGTAAATACAGGGCAGCAGTGCGAACGTTGATGCTCAATAAGTAAATACAGGGCAGCGGTGCGAACGATGTCTCTTAAATACGTAACTATAGTACAGCAATGCTAACGTTGATGCTCCATCAGTAACGATGCATACGTTGATACTCAAATAAGTAACTGCAGGGGAGCGATGCGTGTACTAATACTGAAATTAGTAACTATAGGACAGCGATGTGTACGTTGATACACAAATCCATATCTGCAGGACAGCAATTGCGTACGTTGATACACAAATCCATTTCTGCAGGACAGCAATGCGTACGTTGATGCTCAAAAAGTAGCTACAGGACAACGATGCCTACGTTGATACTCAAATAAGTAACTACAGGGGAGTTATGTGTATATTTATACTGAAATAAGTAACTATAGGGGAGTTATGTGTATATTTATACTGAAATAAGTAACTATAGGGCAGCGATGTGTGTAATAATACTCATATAAGTAACTACACTGAAGCAATGTGTAAACTATGATAAGTGGCTACAGGACAGCGATACGTATACTAATACTCAGATAATTAGCCAGAAGGCAACCATGCTAATACTTAGCTAAGTACAGGGCAGCGATGCGTATACTGATACTGAAATAACTAACTACAGGGCAGCGATGTGTATACTAATACTCAGATAAGTAACTACAAGGAAACGATGCGTATACTAGATACAGGGTAGCGATGTGTATGCTAATATTCAGATGAGTACAGGGCAGCGATACGTATACTAACACTCAGATAAGTACAGGGCAGCGATGCGTATGGTATAAGCGCGGATACAGCAGTTTGAATAATCAGCAGTGTGGCAATGATATGCAGAACGCGACGATACTGGGATATGTCGTTAATTCTCAAGTTCTAAGTTCAATGTACCTGTTCCATTGTCCTTCATACAACCAAACTTGTACACAGTGACTGTCACAGGCTCAACACCCGTATGTTGTTGAAAATCTACTGCCACCGGGCCAACCGTTTTGTTTTTCAACTATTTTACACAAAATGGGTATACAAATAATAATACATATACATATATTTTCAAGATGTTAAGAGAGAAAAAGGCCGCCTTTTTAATTTTTCCTATCTATGCTATATACATGCAGAACTTTGCTTGAGAAGGACCAAAATAATGAGAATACAAACACATCTTTTTAAAACAATAGATGTGTCTTGACTCGGGTCATTAATATAAAGGAAGAGTATATAAAAATGTTATGTCTCACCTCGATCTGGAAAACTCACGATTGTAGATGCATTATAGGGACAACCTTTCTTTATGAGACCTCCTGAGTCTGTTATATCATCAAAAAGTGTCAACATAAACTGTGGTGGAGCGGAGTGTACATTGTGTTCCGGTGCGTGCTCGATCTCGAATAGGCGCGAAAGCCGTTCCATTGCCTCGGTCTCTTCAACTTCCGCTTTCTTTCCTTTACCTTTCTTTCCACCATGCACGTTTGTCATAGTTAATAAATAACAAATCACTACAACATAAATATCCGAAAGGCCTATGGGGGCCTTAAAAATCCACATGTTTATCCGAAAAGCACTTGAGAGCGAATTTAAAGGATTTGGTCAAGACATAAAATATTCTCTCACTTAAATTTATCCAGGTCGCAAATCCGAATTAAATGACACATCCATTTGTTTAATCGATTTATTTATTAGCTGGATTTTCAAGACAAAATGATAACATTTTGTTAAATTACACCTTTCTCAATACCCTCTACTAAATTCATTATCACATTTTCTAAATTCTATTAAATGTGAATATTTTGGTTTCCGTGACTATCTGCATGCTGCACTGTCTGGTACTGCACCATGCTCGAGAATCCCACCGATTATATAATACAACTAATTTAGAACCACGTGTAATTTTAAGTCTTACAGAACAAATATTATGAATGAAGTAAATCCAATATTTCAACACTGGTAAATATTTTTCTCACACCTGGGATGCCTGGCCATATATTTTATAAAATATGCAAAAGCACGCCCTACCACCGCTATATAACCATTTCTCTAAAATCCGCAAATAAAATATGCTCCTTTAGCGAAAGCTATATTGTTTTATTGAAAATAAATACACATTCCAGTGAAAAGAATCCACTTTGACCACGAATGAATAAAACGAACAATTCTAAATTGTACTCGAGGCGGAGATATGTTCCAACTTTTTCTCTAAGCGTTGAAATGCCTCCGTTTTTCTTTCATTCGCCACTTGTAGTTTTCGCTTTACGTTGGAAAAAAGCTATGGCGTTTTAGAGCTCTATAAAATCCAGTAAATTTTTTATTTGCTATCTGATGTTTAACTAAAAATCTATGGATCAATCAGTCAGATACCGAATCTCAGCACTGACAAAGTCTGCTAACTTCTTCACGTTGTTATTACGCGAGCAGCGCCAATAGGCGGCTAATCTCAATCTACCCACATGCAGTTAACTAAATTCCAATCACTTATCGACACTTTGATAAAATCTTTTCGTATTTTCGCAGTATTTTTGAAACAAAACCCGTCGGTGTTTTAATTGTTTGTCATCTACAAAGAGGTAGATTAGCTATCCTTCCGTTGGTTTTGCGTTCAGTGTCAACCGCTACTCGTGTTGGTAGCAAGGAGAGATACATATCTCGGGTCTTTTAAAAAGTCAAATTATCCTGCCCATCCAAACCTGCTCAACTGTTTAATTCGACAAAAAGGAGTTATATTTTAATGGACTGATCATTGACTTTCACAGAAAAGGGTAGTTAATAAAGTAACCCCTATTTAAAGTTTAACAAAACCCGTAGTAACTTCGGTTAATTTGATACTTTAAAAGAAAACCCAGTGGAAAAATAAATAATTCATGTAACAATCTTTTAAATATTTAAATGTCGCAGTATGAACTCTCACGAAAAATAACGCTGAAAAACACAAGGTGGCCGGGGAATAAATTTTAATACAAGTAAATGGTAGGATTTTCCGCTTTTAATGAAACGAGAATACCCCTTTATTAAATGAACGTTTCAACACCTGTGTGACTTAAATCTTCGTGTTGACTATTGGTTAGCGATTTCACAGAGAATATTTTCAACTTCACCAGGTGGCCTGCTCGAGTGGCAAAAAGTCAACAAGTTACCGCAAATAACAGAAAAACTAGCACTATTATCTCTATTCATAAGCGACAGTTTTGTTTGTTTTCGGCACAAAACTGAAATAAACGAAGAATTATACCGTCTCAATTCACACACAAATAAAATAACACCGGCACTATATAGTTTTTACTCGATAAAGTTTTTTCTTCGTTTTTCGTTCGATATCGGGGATCGTCTTCTCTCCATTCATCAAAGAAATTTCACCGCGCTCGTGACAAGCGAATCCTAAAATCAACAATTTGTTAATGTACATTGAAACGGAATATCTTTCTCACATGCATGCTTGCAACGAGCCTATATATGTGTGCATTCGTATCCAGTTACTGCAGATTGGAAAACAAAATCTAAATGTACAATAGTGTTTGTCTCTTATTTTTAATGCAATTTAACCACTTACGAATTTTTACAGACTGCATAAATGTTCTCTAAATTATCACTCACTAAGGCAACTCCGTTGTATTCACCTTATATATAAACCAGGAACGTAGAATTGATTCTACGTTCCTGTATAAACGGATATATAATGGAAAATGTTTGCCAGGTGTGTACTATAACACACCGACTTTATTATTATGTCCTTTTGTTAGAATTTAATAATTGATAACTTGGTCATAGAACGTGTTTTATCGACCAATTCACATGAAAAATGAAGGAATGTGATCAAATACTTTACATATCGCAACGGCAGTGGTACAAAGGACCGTTTTAGAAAAAAATATACTAACACATTATGTGACTCCCCTATACTAGAGCTTGATTCTGCGCCTAAACTTCATTATGTTTTTCCCCCAGTTTGTTAAAGAGAATAATATCAGGTCTACGTCGACCCCGGACTTCTGCAGATGTAGTGTCAGGCAATTCTAAGAAACGATTCGGGGTACTCCTTACATATAAAACGCTTTTTACAACATGTGTCCGTCCATCTTCTGGATACATACAAACTGGCTCATAATTTTATGACCCACGGATACATACCTTTATTAAGTTACCATTAAACTGATTAACATTGTGTTTCACAGCGATCTTTCTCTATTTTAGTACTAAGCATGTTTCATTGTGTGGGAACGTATCAGCTTTAGTTCAGTCAATATCTCATTACTCACTCCATAACCAGAGGCCTATTATTTTATTCCTCACTTCCTTACTTGGTAACTCCTTTTCCTTGACTTGAGGTCTAGCATTTCATCACTCCTTCCCTTAAAGGAGGCCCAATATTTCATTGCTCATTCTCTTACAGTTGAGGCCCAATATTTCATTGCTCATTCTCTTACAGTTGAGGCCCAAAATTTCATTGCTCATTCTCTTACAGTTGAGGCCCAATATTTAATTGCTTATTCTCTTACAGATGAGGCCAATTATTTCATTGCTCATTCTCCAATATTTCGTTGCTAATTCTCTTACAGTTGAGGCCCAATATTTCGTCGCTCATTCTCTTACAGGTGAGATCCAATATTTCGTTGCTAATTCTCTTACAGTTGAGGCCCAATATTTCATTACTCATTCTCTTACAGTTAAGGCCCAATATATCATTGCTCATTCTCTTACAGTTGAGGCCCAATATTTCATTGCTCATTCTCTTACAGTTGAGACCTAATATTTCATTGCTCATTCTCTTACAGTTGAGGCCCAATATTTCATTGCTCATTCTCTTAAAGTTCAGTTGAGGTCCAATATGTCATTACTCATTCTCTTACAGTTGAGGCCCAATCTTTCATTACTCATTCTCTTACAGTTGAGGCCAAACATTTCATTACTCATTCTCTTGCAGTTGAGGCCCAATATTTCATTACTCATTATCTTACAGTTGAGGCCCAATATTTCATTTCTCATTCTCTAACAGTTGAGACCCAATATTTCATTACTCATTCTCTTACAGTTAAGATCCAATATTTCATTGCTCATTCTCTTACAGTTGATGCCCAATATTTCATTACTCATTCTCTTACAGTTGAGGCCCTATATTTCATTTCTCGTTCTCTTGCAGCTGAGGCCCTATATTTCATTACTCATTCTCTTACAGTTGATGTCCAATATATCATTTCTCATTCTCTTACAGTTGAGGCCCTATATTGCATTACTCTTACTCTCAAAGCTGAGGCCCTATATTTCATTTCTCATTCTCTTACAGCTGAGGCCCTATATTTCATTACTCATTCTCTTACAGATGTGGCCCTATATTTCATTACTCATTCTCTTACAGTTGAGGCCAAACATTTCATTACTCTTTCTCTTACAGTTGAGGCCCAATATGTCATTACTCATTCTCTTACAGTTGAGGCCCTATATTTCATTACTCATTTTCTTACAGTTGAGGCCCAATATTTCATTACTCATTCTCTTACAGTTGAGGCCCAATATTTCATTACTCATTCTCTTACAGTTGAGGCCCTATATTTCATTTCTCATTCTCTTGCAGTTGAGGCCAAACATTTCATTACTCTTTCTCTTACAGTTGAGGCCCATTATTTCATTACTCATTCTCTTACAGTTGAGGCCCAATATTTCATTACTCATTCTCTTACAGTTGAGGCCCAATATTTCATTACTCATTCTCTTACAGTTGAGGCCCAATATTTCATTACTCATTCTCCTACAGTTGAGGCCTAATATTTCATTACTCATTCTGTTACAGTTGAGGCCCAATATTTCATTACTCATTCTCTTACAGTTGAGGCCAAACATTTCATTACTCTTTCTCTTACAGTTGAGGCCCAATATTTCATTACTCATTCTCTTACAGTTGAGGCCCAATATTTCATTACTCATTCTCTTGCAGTAGAGGCCCAATATTTCATTTCTCATTCTCTTACAGTTGAGGCCCAATATTTCATTACTCATTCTCTTACAGTTGAGGCCCAATATTTCATTACTCATTCTCTTACAGTTGAGGCCCAATATTTCATTACTCATTCTCTTACAGTTGAGGCCCAATATTTCATTACTCATTCTCTTACAGTTGAGGCCCAATATTTCATTACTCATTCTCTTACAGTTGAGGCCATATATTTCATTACTCATTCTGTTACAGTTGAGGCCATATATTTCATAAATCGTTTCCTTACATGAAGCTTAGTATTTCATTACTCGTTCTCTTACTTCAGGCCCTATTCCGAAATGGTCTACAATTGTGTGCACCTTAAAAGCGTTTGCGAATATATTTTCATCTTTCTGTTTATAAGAATAGATTAAATACCGTTTATGAAGGTGAAAGCCACTCTTACAAAACTATTGAAACCCATTTTCTTATTTAACTTAAAGAAAGAAACTTTTAGGGGATACGAGACACCAGTGTCTCCTACACCTGTTGACGTTTTACCTTTTCGTAACACTTGCTTGTCCAGTTCAACTTGTTTATTTTACATCCGGTATATGGAAGTTTTGAAATTATACAATTTGCTAGAAAGAATTTCTCAAATCAAGATTTTGGTACCGCATGCATTCATGGATACATATTGCTACTTATAACACAACTGTTACAATTTACATTAACTTATAACTTGGAATGAATTTTCAATTGATATTTCTAAGATAGATTTCTACATAATCGTTCTGAATTAAAAACAAAATTTTGTAAAATACAGTTTCAAACAGTAAATTAATCCCTTCTTAGAATTATCTTTAAATTTCAAGCGGTGGTTTTTAGACAAGCACGAATTGAAACGAAAATGGTGTCGCCGACAGAAAGATATCACAGCTTCTACCGTCGGCATTAAAATAACGGATACATTAAAATCTCGTTTACCAGACACTTATCATTGAGATAGATCCAAATTCCCGCAACTTAAAAGAACCATCTAGCTGTCTGCGCAAGATAACAACAGAGGGGATGCTACTTAAAACTTCATATATTTTTATTTAGTACGATTGTTTGATTGCTGATTTAAAATAATTGTTACCTTTAAGTGGTAGGAGAAATTTTTATTCACATATTTTCAGTAATCAAATAAATCCGTTTACAAGAGTTCATTTTTAAATGGGAATTAACTACAGGTTATAAATACATTTGAATCGTTCAAGAGTTAGTGTCCCTTCCGCCTTTAGTAGATTTACATGTTTTTAGAATGGCATATGCGCCTTGGTCGGTCCTTTGTAATTTTTATTTTTGTCGGCATTTCTCTTTGATTCTTCAGCAGAGCGGTCATACGGTCTTCTGAGCGTCTTCCTACACAGAGTAACACCAAATCCTGGACGGTCTGGGAGATCTATAAACCCATCCGCTGGCAGTGGTTCGTCCGTAAATAGTCCACCGAAATATGGGACTATTTCATCACCTTTAGGACTCATATTTATGTATTCCGCAATAGGACAGTTGCTAAATGCGTACTGGAGATGGTAAGAATAAACACTAGACCCGTGTGGTATTACCATTGTGTCGTGGGCTGCAGCCATAGAAACCACTCGCTTCGCCTCTGTTATTCCACCTAACCACGTAATGTCCGGCTGAAGAATATCCACGCATCTAGAATGTATCAGTCTATCGAAACCGTACCGGTTGTATTCATGTTCACCAGTGGTCAACAACACTTTTGAACCGCGAAGATTTTCCCGTACTTGTGCGTATCCCTCGTAATCGTCAGGTGGGAGGAACTCTTCCATCCATTTCAGTCCATACGGTTCGAGCTCTAGGGCAAGACGGGTTGCATATGGAACCGTCAGAGCCATGTAACAGTCAAGACTTAAAGGGAACTCATCTCCGACCTTTTCCCGCCATCCTTTGTAGAACTCGATGTTTTTCTTCAAGCCTTCATTTCCGGCAGATGGACCATATGGGCACGGGACTTTAGCACCAACGAAACCAAACTTCTTCGCCAGGTCTGGCCTGGATGTTGTGCTGTAAACCGGAAGCCGTTCCTTTGTTTTACCCCCTATCATAGCATAAACAGGTTCCTTTCGTATCTTTCCAAGTAAGTCCCACAGAGCTAAGTCAGTAGCACTTATTGCTTGGATAGGAAGACCTTTTCTTCCATAATTCAACGTGGAACGAAACATCTGATCATAGATAAGTTCAACATTGCGTGGATCTTGGCCTTCAATAAACCTGCTCAGATGTTTCTCAACAATGTAACATCCAGGCTCGCCGCCAGTTGTTACACCCACACCGGTCGTGCCGTCTTCCGCCTCCACTTCAACAACAAGAGTCCCGAGAGCGTTGATACCCCACGATTTTCTGTAAGGTTGGTAAAGTTCGTACATTGACATCTGGTTCGCAACCGGCGTTGGGCAGCCGTTGATCCAGTGCTCGTCGTCGACGTCATGGCAGTCGGCCCCTTGGTCACCTTCTCTAGCGTCTGATACATAAGCTCGCACAACTTTTATACGTGGAAAATCCCTGCAACTCATGATGCACAGTACAAAAATAATCGACTGACTTGAATGGGAACTTATCACGTATCTCTTTATCCACCCAAGGTTGATAGATTCTATATACATGTTGAAGTTTATCTTAACGTGCCCGGGCATCAGAAGTTTAAGATGATGTCACAAAAGGTTTTACGGCTGCTATGCGCACACACACATATATATACTTCTTGAACTGTATGGTTAAATGTTTTGTAATTTTAATAGTGGCGACGGTTACATGCGGTTGTTAGTGGTGGCAAGCATGTTTGTATATAAATATTGAAGTGTAGAACTCGACATTATCATTACATTTTGTAAAAAGAATGATCCATGAAACGTCAAAGAATGTACATGTGTATATGCAAAATTTATCAGAGTAATCTTCCGCGAAACATTGGGCCTTGTGTCGTTGTTGAAGTTGCACTCTGGAAAAAAAGAATTACTGAAGCGGTTTTGAAAAATACAGGATGCGTAACAAAAGGTGAAAGAAGGATTTTTGCAACATTCCAAATCAAAATTGTGATAAGCTTAGTGATAACAGGTCAGATCTTGAAATGCACAGACTGCCTTTTCCGACTGTCTGTGTAATAAGGCGGCTATTACGATGAGATAAAGGCATGTTCAAGTTTTGAGGCTGGATTTGCGCCTACACTCTGACAACCATATTCAAAAATCTAGTACCACTTACACAAGGTATTCGATACAATATGGCCAAATTGCTATCTCTCATATGTACAAATATACTAATAAAATGCTTGCAAAATCAGACTAGACTAAATTCAGATAAAATATGCCGTCCGTGTGGTGAGAACTTACTTGTCTTTGGAAATAACGGAGTACACTTTGTTATTATATCTATTATTTGTGTAATAATCGTAATTCGGCATTCTGTTCGTGTTCTGACTAAAGTTTTAGTGTGGCATTGGTGTGTAATGAAAACTGTAGTCTGCAGTGAAGTGTTTGTATGAATCAGTATTCTGTGCCTGCAGACTTGTTTACTCTTAAGCACCTACCTGTGTCTGGGATGTTCATTGTACCCTGTGTGGTTCAAACTTTTGGTCATGACTTTGTAGTACATTTGTATATATTCTTTTTGGCATAAGTGTTCAGATATCGCAACCTATTTTACTGTGATGTTCATAAACTGTGGCAGTTTACTGTAGCCATTATTATGTGATTGTGCATTTCAATCAGATGGGTTTTGCTATATGTGCATAACAGAAAAGCTGAAATACCAAATAATTCATGTATGTTTGCTTGTTTAAATGAAACTAATGTCAAATAAAGAGACGGCAAAATTAAGTCGAATAACCTGTAACTAACAAGCTTCTATTGTAAATGTTAGTTTAAAGATCGCGCTCTACGATCAAGTACATACTTGCAGTTATTCTAATATCCATTTTCATTATTATAATTGTGTGTTCTGTTTGAATTGCTCGAAAAAAAGAAGTCACACGGCAGGGTAGATTGTAGACTAGTTTACAAATTGAAGATGTGATAAAATGTACTTAAGAGCAATAGTTAATCTTAACATAAGACCTTTCATTGTCTGAGGTTAGATTACAAGTTAACTTACCTGTTGACATTAAACTAACTTCAATATATAATTATCTGAGTATACGGTATCTTTATCTATGATACGATAACAAAAGTATTGGGTTAATTTGTACTCGTGTATGCATGTTGAAGTCCAATGTACATATATATTGACATGTGTATCAAAGAGAGGGTGACAGCGAAGTGTGCAAGATGGCGGTCTCTCAGGATATTCCGAAAATGATGAAGGCTTTAATGAAGGAAACCGAGACGGAATCGTATGTGTATACCGACACACCCGTACCGGAACCGGAAGGGGATGAAGTTTTGATAAAGGTAGATGTTGTTTCCATCTGTGGCTCTGACATTTCGCTGTACAAATGGAACGATTTAGCACGTGTTATTGCGACCGTGCCTTTCATTCCCGGACATGAGACGGCAGGTACAGTGGTAAAGTGCGGTCCCGATGCCACGTTGAAAATTGGAACACGTGTTGGGGTGGAGAACCACTTCTATTGCGGGGATTGTTATCAGTGCAAGAATGACCTCAGGGAGATATGTATCAACATGGGACAGTATGGACACGGGCGCAAGACGATGCATGGCGGATGCTCGGAATACTCCATTGTGTCCCAGAAATATCTCTACCCGATTACAAAAGATCTTAGTGAGTACAATATGTTACTTGGTTGTTTGCAATTCGTACAAAAAAAAAATCTGTATGAGAAATCATTTATTAAAATGTACAGAAGTTAATCTAGTCGGTCTGTAAGTAAATACATGTATAAGAATATCTTATTGCTGAAGGGTCCCACTTACCTTGTGATTATCTTTCAACAATGCCTTTGTGACCTTTTTGTAACCATAGAAACCGGAAGGGTTTACTGCTGCATACTAGTACTGTGACTTTGGAGTCTGAAGCTAAGTTTGGTACCTAAACACACACTGGCCGGTCCTACTTAAGGTTTCATCCGCAAGCTTTGACTTCTGTTTCCCATGTCAGATGCTGAGGAAATTACCATGCTGGAGCCGCTAGGTGTGGCACACAATGGAGTGGAAAGATTAAAGGTCAAGGATGAAGACGTCCTAGTCATCGGATGCGGACCTGTTGGACTTCTGGCACAGCGAATAGCGAAAGTTTTGGGAGCTAAAAGGTTCAAATTTATCTGTGGTTGACATGTCCTTGGACTTGGCTAATTCTCTTTCGTTTCTATTGTTGATAAACGTGCCTTTGTATACATGTTTTTTCCTTTCAAAAATCTGTAACATGTATATTGGTAAATACTCATTTCCATTTCATTGAGTTTATGTTATATGATTAAAAAATGATAAAAGGAATAATTAAAACTTCAAGAACATTCGTAACAATCTTTATATTAAATACTAAAATTAATTATAATATATATTTATATTAACCGGAAACTTACTACAATGTAATTTGTTAAAGCTGGACAAATATTTCAACGTCCTTATTTGAAGGGTTATTGGTGCCGATATAGAAGAATGGAAGCTGAAACTTGCTAAAGACATGGGTACAGACATCGTTATTAACACAAAGGATAAAGATATCAAAGAGGTGATGCACCTACAATTTATTTGGGCTGTATAGCAAAATAAAGATCGAGCGCGTTCCATGAGGACCACTAATTAATTATACGCTAAATATATTCCACCAGAATAAATACATTGAACTTTTTCTCTCCAAATAACTATCTTTTAAGTACTGCCTTAAGAAGATACAATGAAAAGAACACTTGTTATCATCAAAATAGCTTGTGCAAAAAGTTTCACCTTTCCCGTTCCTTGTCTTACAGGCGATTTTGGAGCTCACTGAAGGTACGGGTATCGGACGTATATGCGAGTGTAGTGGTAACGCTATGATGATCAACAATTGTTTCTCCTATCTTAGAAAAGGTGGGCGTGTTGTCCTGATTGGACTCGCAAAACAACCTTTACACGTGGAACACCCGCTTCCTGATATAAGTATGTTTGTTTCTTCCAAACTGCCATATGCATCTGGGTCCTCATATAGTTTTATTAGGACCCAGGATGCATTAGAATGAACGGAAGTCTGTAAATGATAACCAGCATTGGTCTCACAGGCTGAAAAACGAGTACCAACATAAAGGACAAGTCTAGTACTGGTATATTCGAAAGACATCGTTGTCAGACACTACATTAAGAAAATATTTCATTTTATCAAAATTGATTGCTTCAAACTTTTGACAGTTGTTTCAATGCTAGGTATTTCTGACAATTTCAAAAATAAACAGTGCAGAGTAGTTCTTAAAGTTTTGTTTTCTTTTGAATACCTTACATCCTGAAATCTACTTAACACAAAATTATGTACATGTACATATACTTACTGTTCTAAACATTAATTTAGCATATGTCCGTTTTTTTTTCAGTCAACATTAAATGTGCTACTAATTCTTAAATATTCTTTTTTATTTTAGTGTTCAAATGTTTGACCATTAAAACGGTTCACGGCCGCCGGATATACCACACATGGGAGGCACTAGAGGACATGGTTGCCAACAAGTTGGTTGATGTAGACAAGGTTATTACACACAGATTCCCGATGTCTAAGTTTGAAGAAGCATTCAAGGTGCTATTTAGTGGAGCAGCATGCAAAATCGTGATGGACCCGTCTAAATAAAAACTCCCGTGCAACCCGTGCAACATAAATTAATGGTGAATGGTGTTATATATATGCAGTCTGATACTAGTATACAGAAATTAATCATAAGCCAGCATCACCCAATTCTAAATGATCTTTTTTCAGCTTATTATATTGGAAATGGCATATACAGTCCTATATTTAATTTTAATAAATAAAATTAATTAGGTCGCCACAGTCAATATTATACAATTAGGTATAGACTAATGTTGAGGTCTATATATAGTTTTGAGGACCTGTTAAAAGTGATATGACCAGGTTCGACAGTCCGAGGTAAATCATTTTCGGAAAAAGCCGAAAACTATAAATTGACCGAAACATTAGTCTACAATTATTATATCGTATACCTCATTAAAAGTAGTGAAAATTATGCGAAAATATAACAGAAATGACGTCTTGAAATCCGTGCACGTCTACACATACTTTTGCAGACCCGGCACGTGAGCGCTATCGGCCAATCAGGATTAAGTATTTATGACTGTTATACGATATTACCCTCTTCTGGTGAATAGCACACCATATTCAATGCCTCACGAGTCTATATTTGTATAATGTAAGTTGCGTAGGGGAAGTCTTAACATTGACAGCAAACCACTTGAAAAACCAACTTGAAAAGATGGCAATGGCGAGACTGATGATAATTTTAACTTAACAAAGCTGTCAGCCAAGTAAGGAAAAGAATGATAGAAATCTATAGAAAAGAAAGGAAAAGGTTAATTATTTCAAGAAAGCAACGAACAGTACTTTCGACGCAAAGAAATAATAGTAAAAGTGCAGAAAGAAAGAAACGGTTGTTGAAGTGCTGTCAAGTATCAGAGGAGACGGTTCATAATTCATTATCAAATACATGTATACGTTTCGACAAAGACAAAAATGTGGGTTACAAAAATGAAAAAAATAGCATGCATAGTTTCATAGACTTTTGTGTAGTTTTGGTGATCGGTACAAATCAATAAAAATATACCAATAGAAATTATTTCTTTCTTTTGTCTTTCGTCGTTTAACCAACATATCACATTTCTCAACAAATGCTTATTACTTATTGACTTGTTGTTAGTTTAAACTGTTTTCAGTTTTGTAGAAATGGACACAATTTAGGGAGAGTAAGGAATTGTTTACTCTTGATTTGGTATAGAAAATGGATCTGACTTCTAGAAATATATTTTACATAAGAAATTAACAAACAAGGTAACTAACTTATATACGAACTGTTGTCATGTGTGGCTGTGGACTTTGCTTGTGTTTGTGCTTCAAGAATAAACCAGAGGAAGTTTTTGTCAAACCTAGGGTAAGAAAATAATTTTATATTCGTAACTTACATGTTATATATGGGATCTGCTATATTGACAGTGGGCCTTATACTTAAGCCATATGATGGAAGTTGTTGTATGTATTTGTACATTTAACTCTTTTCTTACTTTTCGTCTTTTGCCGAGGCGCGGACCGATTACAGTGTGAATGAAAATGTATTGCATGCTTAGGGATTGTTTCAAGAAAATAAGTTAGACGTCTGGCATTTGTATGTTACACATTTTCAAACCCCGCAAGTAACATATTGTACTCACTAAGATCCTTTGTAATCGGGTAGAGATATTTCTGCGATGCAATGGAATATTCGGAGCATCCGCCATGCATCGTCTTGCATGTTGTATCTACAGCTGTAAGTCAGTCCATATGTCTGTACGGCGCCTTCTACTTTAATGGAGGTCCCTGTTGTTTTATTTTAGAGGCTTGCTATAATCATACGAATTATTAAAGTAAGCGCAGTTTAATAGTATTTATTCTGCTAGATTGTTATGAGTGATAGTTTGAAATTCTATCTCGGCGGAATAGAAAGGCAAAAGTATAATTCTTTAGGTGACTACGGACCGTAACTTTGAATGAAATTATTGTTCCAAAAAGCGATCTTCTTTATCTCAGTTTCAAACATTTTAAATTATGTGTGTTTAATTTCATAACTATAATAAATACAGAATGTTACTATGTTTATGTATCGGAGAAAAGGGCGAGGAAATAACCCTTCAGCCGGTAAGTCTTACGAGTGTTTTTTTAATGTTTTCTGTGTTATATATACTAAGAATAAATATTCGAATTGTTTTTTGCTGCCACTTTCCCATTCTGATAACTTTCTTTTATGAGTAACTATGGAACGCCATGACCGTCTTATTATGACTTGTTTGCTTATTTGCGGTACATATTTCATTATATGCGGTAGATATTGTATTATATGCAGTAGATATTTCATTGTGCTGTAGAAATTCAGTAATGCGTGGTACAAGTTACTTTATATGCTGTACTTTCTTTGTTATATGTAGTACAACTCTTCTTATATGTGGTGGTACTGTCTTTATATGCAGTGCATTTGAATTTGTGTGCGGTACAAACACCAATATATGCAGTAGATTTGTTATTGTGTGCAGTAGATAAAACGTTATACGTTGTACTTTTTACATTATATGATGTGCACACATAAATATATGTGGTAGTCACTGTGTCCATTATGTGTGGTGTTTTTTTCCTTATATGCAGTGCAAATCACATTATATATCGTACTTTCGTTAATATACACTGTATATCTCTCATTATATGCTGTACATGCGAGTGCTTCCAGCATTATATGCGGTAGTAATTTCTTTATAAGCGGTAGTTTTGTCATTATATTCGGTAGTTTCATCGTTATGATGAGATGGTTAGGATATTTCCGAACGATACCGTAATAGAGTTGTACTACATATAACAAAGAGAGTACAGCATATAAAGTAACTTGTACCACACATAATGAACTATCTACCACATATAATTAAATATCTACTGTATATGATAAAAGACCTACTGCATATAATGAAATATGTACCGCATATAAGCAAACAAGTCATGATAAGACGGTCATGGCGTTCCATAAGTAACCGTTGAATTCCATTCCATGGGTCATCTGGTATCTTCCAAGATTTTGTGTCATCACAGCAGAAGTATTGGTTCTTCTCTATACCTTTAGTCTTAATGATTCCACATACATACAAAGTATTTTTGTTCAATCTCAGATGGGAGTCGGACCCAGTTCTACTAAACCGAAGAATCTGATATTGTACATTCATGGTTTGAGCGCCCCCTCGCGGGCAGTGTGGATGGCAGCAAAGGCAGCGAATATACCGGTCACAATACGATACCTAGATCTGTTCAAGGGAGAACACAAAACACCCGAGTTTGCCAAGGTACAAAAGTTGATTTTTTCCCCACAAATTATGCTAAAACATGCACAATTTACAAATTATGCTAAAACATGCACAATTTACAAATTATGCTAAAACATGCACAATTTACAAATTATGCTAAAACATGCACAATTTACAAATTATGCTAAAACATGCACAATTTACAAATTATGCTAAAACATGCAGCTTAAAGTCAGTCTAGGAACTGATTATTAGGTTATCATAATACTTATTTTAATATTTCTGAACTGGTTATTATCTATTATTCAGTCGCAAATGTGTATCTGTGAGCTTAAAACGGGTATCTTGATTGAAATCATTACTCCCGATTACTACTCGGTCGCAGAGACAGCGCTAGTGTGACTTATAACTACTACTTATGTTCTAGTTTGTAAATTGTTTGTATTTTACAGATTAATCCCGATACGACAGTGCCGACACTTCAAGATGGAGATTTCTCTCTATGGGAAAGGTAAGTTCTACAATCAGGATTCAACGCAAAATTTCAGATGCAATTTTTCATTTTTTGTTGGAAAACATTGTTTTCTGCCTGATCTATTTCATATTACATAAGAATTTCACTTTACTTACAGTCGGCCTATAATGACGTATATGACGTCACGATATGGAAAGAACACCCGACTGTACCCGAAAGATCTCCAGCAGAGGGCGGTGTGTGACAGACTTCTGCATTACGATCTTGGTTCTGTTTATAAAACAATCAGTGAATATATGGTAAGGTGAATACGGGTAAAAGTTTACCATTCCCATAAAAATGTGCGGTATAGAATCTAAAATGTAACCCATATACACAGATATTTCTTAAACAGTCCAATTTTTTTTCAAGCAAAATGTTCTTGTTCGTCTGTTGTCTGCACTAGTAGGTTGTGGCTGGACTTAAGAATGCTCTTTATTGTAAGCAAAGCAGATTTAAAAAGCTATTTGACAAGTATTGACACGACGGTCTTCTGTCTGTGTATACTTATAGAATATTCTGTTTATTTCAGTATCCCCAGTTGTTCCAAGCTAAACCTCCGGACACGGACAAAGAAGCTGCCATGAGAAAGACCTTTGACTACATGAATCGCCAAATTCAAGGACAGAAATACATGTGTGGGGATGATATGACCATTGTCGATATCTCTATGGCAACCAACGTGGCTCTGATAGAACTAAGGAACTATAAACTGGACACATGGCCTCTTTTAAGCACGTGGTTTCAGAGGATGAAAAGTTTACCTTACTGGGCCGAATGTAATGCTGGACTTTACGAATGGAAATCACCAATGTTAGAATAATGCATAACAAAACATGCCAGAAATAGTTGTTTACTTTAAAAATGAAAAATGCTTTTTCAAAACCATAGTTTTTAAAAAGCTAAAAACTTAAATGTTAAGATATAAAGACACCGTTGTCACTGTGACCTGCAAATGTTTTTTTTTTACTTTCGGGCTGGACTTCCGTTTCATTTTGAAAGAAATTAACAAGATTTTCACAAAACAATTCTAAAGTCTATTTAAGTAACAACACTTCCATTTCAGTGCATAAAGTTGGATTTGGTATGAATACTGTAATGAAAGCATCTTCTAGTTTTAGAATTAGAACATTTTGTAGTTTGGGCAGTTCAGGCCTATTTGAAGTTTTTTGACATTTGAGTATTTTTACTCTGAGCTTTGTTCTACAATACTACCCCCCTCACTTTCGAAAATGGACGTGTCTACACTGATAAATAAAGCCAAACAATCTGCACAGCAAAGATCACAAAAAAATTCAGTTCACCATAAAACTGCAGCAGACAACATGTTTTCTGACTATGTTTCGTGTTCTTTTATGGTTCAAACTAGCACACACTATGTCAGTATGTGCACACAGCAATTAGGAAACAAAATGTGTAATGTACAGCTTTTAATTCATCTTTTTCTATGCTTCACATGCATACAAATTTGCGTTACTGAGAAATTACAGTTGGCGTGAAAAAACATAATGATTGTACATGTTCTTAAATTACTAGAAATGAATAACAATATTTGATAAATAAAATAAAATAAAATGTATAAAAACAAAAGTATTTCGGTTGTTTTTTTAAGGGTAACTAATTAAACAAGAGGGCCATGATGGCCCTTTCGCCGTCTGCCATTGGCAAAAATAAAAAGGTTATTAATAGCGTAAGTCAATTTTTACTTTGGCTCAAAATACCTCTTAATAACCTATTAAATCCCCCTCAGCAGGGTTATTTTGACCCTGAGTCAGGATTTGAACATCTTGGTAGATAATCAATTATTGCCACATGGAATAATCTAACTCTATAACTGTCTAACATAGAGATGATTCATTTTTTTGCTGTCTATATATGCACTGTAAGCTATACAATGTATTTGTCATAGACCTACACTATCAAATTGTTTATCCAGAAAATAACGGTTGATAGGCACTTTCATAATTTAGCTGTCAGACTTACCAATTATAACTAGCTGATCAAGATATGCAGATTTACAAATTTTCATGCTCTAGATGTTACAAGGTTCCATATTCTGTGACCTTTTTTCAATTTCTGAAACAAGGTTGTTATACTTTCTAAATGAGGTTAATCATGGTTTTCATGATTGGGCTTTACATATTTTGCCCCCAGGTGACCCATATTAAAACTTTAGTAAAACATGAACAACCTTTCCTGACAAAGCCATTTGGCTGAAACAGTAGCTTTAAAGCCTTAACTAGTTGTTTCCATATATGGGCTCTGTAACATTTATCATGCTAATGAACTTCCAAATTACTGGACAACATTGACCAAGTTTGTGACAACTGGGGACCACTAGGTGTTAACGAACTAAATGTGATGGGGTCTTCATCGAGCTCCCCCCCCCCCCCCGTAAATTAACTGTTAATGATAAACTATACATGAACTTATAATATTCAGGATAATCTATAAAAAAGAGAAAAACACAAAGTTTTTATAGCCCTACACTATCAAATTTTTATGATAAATTTTTTACATTACCAAAGAATAACAAAAAAAAGGGAAAAAGGGGGGGTTTTTTTTTTTTTTTTTTTTTATTTATTTTTTTTTTTAATTTTTGAAACAAGTGTTTTTTTCTCCATGTAATCATGGTGTCATAAATAGTTGAACAATGTATTGATCTGTGGTAAATGTTTGGATGAAATACATCAACACAATGCAAGTATTCACAGGAGACTTAAGCACACAATATTTAGTTACAAACTACTGTTCACCAAATTACTTTACATTTATCCAAAGATTACATAGCTCACGTATTTTGTTAGAACTGTACTATATCAAAACAACATAGACTTAATAGAACAAAACAAAAATATAAAACAAAACAAACTGAATGAAATAAAATGAAATGAAAATGTTGACATGGATGTTTTAATTCATCACTGTCCTAAACTGACCACAGAATGCCATTGGTAATAAATGGTTTGTCTCTGAATACTAGTAATAAATGAAGCCTGTTATACAAACTAGGTTGTCATTGATGTTGTTCCATAGATTTTCAAGAAATTTATCTCATGTTTTGTCAAAATACTTATCACAAATGAGAGAAAAGATGCTACATATACATGTATACAATTTAATTTTGAAGTGGTTTGAGAATGTACTCTTTTTTTCTCTGTTGTACAAAAATGTAAATTTTGATTGCATGGGTTTAGTAAAAAGATTTAATTATTACAACTCTTTCACTGAAAAAGGGCCAAGGTATGAAAGACAAGATGCTATAGCATTTTATCATGCAAATCTTTGACATAGCAGTCATTTACACTGCTATATATCACCTAGGCTGGAAAGTCAGGTGAAAATTACCAGTCTTAAGTAGAAATTATTGTTGTTTGATTTAATACATGTCATCACAAGTATTGTTACCAGACACCTCTCTGAACATTGACAGATAATCATTAATCAGTGTCAGTTTATTTCCTTTGTAACATACACAAATTATGCTAGAGCCTACACAAATATTTGAATCTGCTACATGTTTTCACTACACAATCATGAATGTGTCATAACAGGTTTTATGATATATTTATTTATTTTTACCAAACTAAATTTTCATGAAATTAAAGAGGAGTTTTACCCTGTATAACAGGAAGTTTGCTATCACAGATCTTTCTTTTTTTCCTTTAATTTTACCTGCTAATGTTTGACTACTAAAATAGTGAACATGAGGTGTAGCCTGGTATCACCAAGAGTGATACATGTAGTTTGGAAAAAATGTCCAAGAATTTCTATATTACTGGCAAAAGATGACTTAGCATTCAAATGATGAGCAAAAATTAAAGATGACAACTTCGGTAGAACACGTTGTCATGTGTGATAAAACTTCAGTAGAACATGTTCACCTGTGTGATACAACTTCAGTAGAACATGTTCACCTGTGTGATACAACTTCAGTAGAATACATTCTCCTGTGTAATGCAACTTCAGTAGAACACATTCTCCTGTGTGATACAACTTCAGTAGAACACGTTCTCCTGTGTGATACAACTACAGTAGAACATGAAGTTACATGAACTATGGCATGAACTTACAATAACAATACCTGTACTTCAAGGACAAATTGACTAGAGTCAGACACTTCTGTTTGCACAATTATACTCTTGACTGGAAAACATAAGAAAATTTATGACTATGTATTGTTAGAAGTTGTTTAATTAACTAGGTAAGCTTTGCGTTCATTTTAATCAATAAGTAAAATCAATCTCTAACAACTGGTATTTGTTCCTACGAATGAAAATAACTATGCATAAACAGACTCGTATATAGTATTACATTAGATAGCAAAATCTTGAGTACTCAATACTTTATTTGGTTACCGTAACAACTGGCATACTGAAGCTATTGTCATACTAGTATATGATAAAAGATGAAGCCTGATTTAAGAACTACAGGGTGTGTACTATGACTTTAACAGTAACAGATATTGGTTGTTACCTACTGCATTGAAAACCCTCTTAAAATTGACAATCTTTCCAATTTCTACATGTTTTTCCATGAAAAATTGATAACAGGTTGTCTCGGGGACATTAATAAGTACAAACTGCAGATTTTCACTAATTTTGTCCACCATCTTGATTCCTGTCTACCTACAAACAACTTGGGCTTAGTCAGTTGATAAATTTTTGATAGCTAATGATTATTGTATTGACTTACTGACAATAAATAAAATGTGTATTTTATTGTAGTGGAGCAGATTAGAGATTATGTACATGTGAAATTGTCATACTTGATCTGCTGTGATTAGAACTTGAGGTGTTTGCAGACCTACATGTAAAATGACAAAGTTTCAATACCAACCCAGAATTATCAAGAGAATTATTTAAGAAATGTTTCAGATGGATCCTACTAAAGTTGACAAGCTTGACAAGTGTGTCAACAACGTCATGTTAACAGGCCAATGCCTGCTAAAAGTAGGTCACTATAGCTCACTCTGAGTCTGAATCTGTGAGCTGAAGAAAACATATATTCTAGTGTCTGAAATCTTTGCCTGATGGTATTTTATGATTTATATTCTCATAATACATTAAAACAAACACATTTTTCAGTAAAAGTAATACTACTATGAACACAAAGAGTTTATAAAGCTTTCACAGACAAAATAAATCAACTGATCAACAATTGTCATGCAAATCCTATACTCCAAAAAATATTTCTCCTCTTACAGTTAAACCTTATTCTTCTAACAGTCAGTATGGGTGTTGTAACTTGTATGATTACATTTTCAGTCCTGCAGTTCAGTATTTCAAGCGTTGTACATTCCAGAGTGTACTGTAGTTCCAGAACAGCTATATTTGCTGAGTCAGAGTTGACTTTAATTTCCAATATTAAAGTCGATAGTCTAGTCTCCGTGTAAAAGAACTCATGCTGTATCATCTAGGATTACTTTGATCTCAGATCAACCAGTATAATATTTCTATCATCTACAAATCTTGCATGGGAACAAGTCTGAAAATACAAAATTTATAGTCTGTATGTAGTAAAAATAAGCAAATCTGTAACAATTTAGCAAACAACAGAATCTTTGTACCCGTACACATTTTTCTTCTTAACACTGACTGGTAACCTGCAGGGAAGCCACGATATTCTGAGGGAATTATATTGAAATACATCTTTGCTTTAATGATGATTCAGAAAAGTGCATAACTCATATACAAATTAAACAAAATGTGACCAAAGTAAACATGAAAGATGCTTTAATTAAGTATCATCCAATATGTGTACCTACATACAATCTATGACTGAAAAATCTGTTTTCTTTCACATACCAGATTGCAATACATCTTTGCTCTAATGATGATTCAGAAAGGTAAAGGATTGAAAGCTTTAATTAAGTATCCATATTTTTTTTTTAATTAAATTTTTTTTTAAAAAATTTTTTTTTTTTTTTCCAAAAAAAAAAATACTGCCCACAATAATACTTGATAAAAATACAGACATGTTTTTAACACTGCAGTTTGTTACATGATCCTTTTTCTTTTTTTTCTTTGATTGTTTATAAGTCCCGGCCGACTCTGGGACTTCTCTATGGGTGAACTTGCCTAGACTTCTTACAGGCACAGGTTGAAGAGAGACAGATGCAGATACAAGGGAATCCGGGTACCAAACCCTAGCTCATTTACGAATAGACCCCTTGGTTCTTCTACATGCCCGGTGTATAGCACCGATACACGTGAGACTACCTCTGGGTTTCAAACCAGTTCATCTTTAGATGGGTGGGAAACACTGAAAAGCGTACGTGAAATTTTCAGTGCCCCAGTCGGGATTCTAACCGGGGACCTCTGGATTGGTAGTCCAGAGTGTTAACCACTTGACCACCACACCACCCTTAAACTAATCCTCTTTAAGAATGCCTATTCTCTAACAGGTCTGAAGATAAAGTTCTTAAAAGGACAGAGGAGTGGAAAGGATTCACAAATGAAGTAAATCAGTTGCTGCTATTTTGATCATTAAATTATTTGAGCCAACTGCAATCAAATATTGATAACCAGTTCCAGAGAAATAGAATTTTAATGTTTTCATACTGACTTTAGAAGAAAGTAACAATTAAAGGGCAATAACTCTGGAGATACTTAGCCAATTTTGATAAATGTTTTGTGTGCGACGTGGCATTATGCTTTTGTATACTTTTTTTAAGTATCATGAAATTTTATCCATTGGTTCCTTAGTTATGGCTTCAAACTGACAGACAGACAACATCAAAACAATACCCATCCACTTTTGGCGTGGGATAAATTCATTATAAGATATATTGATTCTCTACTGTATTCATACCTCAAACACAGGTGGATGTTTTGTATGTTCATGATGACCTCTCTTGCTACATTTAGCAATCTCAGGTAGCCCTCTGTCTGGTGTCAACATAAATACACCAGTCCTATAATACAATCAGTTCATTTATTCTTGTACATGTATTTACAACTGCAAATTTTCTAAGTTCATATAATCATTGTTTTAGGTATCACTGCAAGTTAAAACATCTAGGCAGCATATTGCACATAAATTTGAAAGAGACATGAACATGTGATAATGTTACAGATGATTTTTTGGGGTTCAGTGAAATCTGCACAGCAGTGAAACTTCTGAAAGTGGTTGCTGTGGCACTGATTTTCAAAATGTACTTCCCATACTTTTTATAAGGCACCCCCTAGCTGTAAGTTTTGTTGAGAACTGATGATGGTGGGTTACTACATTTTATTATTTTTGTAGCCATGGGCATGATAATTTCTCTTGTATTCATTTAGAGATTTAAACGACCTTTCAAATAATGTATAGGTTTACATACTTCTTCCACATAATAAACACAATTCAAACCTTAGAAAATTTTTGCACATAAGATTTCAATGGAAGTCCATCGTTACCATAGAAACTGTTAAATCATTATCACTGAACATGCAACCAAAGCTAACATGATCATATATAGGTAACTGACATGCAAACAACTTCTCATGTTCCTTCACTTGTGTAAAAGTATGATCAAACAAGAGATTTTCTAGACCCATGTGTTGTCTGCAAGCATAATGACAGACAGGCAGACAATTTAACAAGCAGACAACAGAGAAGTGATTGCTGCATCACACTGCTTTGAAAGTGACAAAAATTGTCCTTCCACATTGCTACTTCCAGCAAACCTTTCTCAGAACTTCTGCATTTCCAGTACAAAATATGAATGAGTTATACTAAAGCCCAGAATATACCGTACAGAGCTTTAAATTTGCTGGCCCTTTTTTTCGCTTTTTTAAAAAAAAGAACCATATCACGGTTTGTTGATTTAGCACATATAAGTAAAATGCAAAATAGATTTTTCTCAGAACAAGTACATTAAAAGATGAACTTTTCTGCGAGAAAGTTTTCTTTGTTACTATGCAAATCGCGAAAACATTTGTCAATAATCTGTGCTTTACATTGAAGCCGATTATACTTGGCAGCATTCTGACAGCGAATTCTATTACTCAATTTAGGATGGCCCATATTCTCATTTAACCACAAGTGTAAGCCGTCAGTAACTGTGAAAGAGAGACAAAAAGTGGCTAGTTTACACTTTTAACAAACTGGCAAAAACAAACAGATGTTCCAGAAATCATCTGGTTTAGATGGGCTGTCTATGCCTGATCACGCATCACATTGTGTGCCTACAAATTGATGTTATCCTTGGCAGGGAAATAAATACAAAACAGCAAATTTACTACAATTTCTACGCAAGTTAGATAGTTTATCTGTTTGTCTCAAGTTTCTACAGGAAGTTTATATTGGATAAATTTCAATCGATCTGCGGAGAACACATTAAATATTTCTCCCAATTTCAATTAATAAATTTCCGTTTCAAGAACATGAAATAAATTTCTACAACTACTAATGTATCGACATAAATCACAGTTGTTGAATTCTCAGAATATCAATGTCCTCAAATAAAGCGAAAAATAAAATCTTCCCCCTATACATTAATTTTGAAATGTCTTTTGAAAATATGCATTAGGAATACTTACTCATTAAACTTAGGTGACACTACAATAGCTATGGCCTCTGGCATCAGTTGTTGGTAGGGGTACTGTGTGTGTAGATCTACACTAGACAAGAATGCTGTCTGGGTAGGATGTGTCTAAAACAAAACAATTCTCTCATTACTTCAAACTTTAAGCTGAGAGAGTACCCGGGGTCGTTGTGATATTTCAGCTTATCTGCAACAAAGGTTCCGAGCCAATAGATTCACTCCGGAGACAATTTTCTAGGAAAAGTCAGTACTGAAGTCATTTGAAGAAGTATGGCCAAGCGTTGTTTTGAACTTGCAACTTTAAGGCAAGTTGGCTGGCATATATATAGGAAAGCAAGGTCATAACTCTACCCCAGACCCAATTCATGATTTACTGATAGTTGTAATGTTATAATATACCTATAGACAAAATTTGGGCATCTTTACCTCAACCAGCACCAGTTTTTACAATAACAAATCATTAATTTGTATTCTCAGACATGGCTGTGCAGTGAACAGTCTTGCTCGAGCATTGACACAATATTTAAGGAACAATCAATATTTAATGAATTTGAAGAAGGAAACTTTTGCTATCAATAAAATAATTGTAAAAAGCTGTATCAATGAGATAATTTTTAAAATAATGATGACATATTCAAATAACAATGAAACAAGATTCAAGTAAATGGAACAAAATAATAAAACATGCAAACATACATGTATCCAGCCAAGGGATAATAGGTCATTGCTGTCTTGAAACTCAAACAAGTCTTCCTCATTTTCTGCATTACAACTATCAGACGTTCCTGTTTGTTTAGGAATCAACACGTGAGTGATGAAAAAAGCTCCACGCTCCTGCATACAAGAACATGTATGAAATAACAACAAGTCATAAGTGATAAAAGGTGACTGTAAATTTAGAAAAATATAATTAAAGGATATTCACAATGCTATTTACCCCTGTCGTTCGACTTTTTTATTTTTCAAAATTAGCTCTACTAAAACACTACACTGCCACTCAAGCAAACTCATGAAAATTTGACCCTGAAGAAACTTTTTCCTTTGGATAATTCTTTTTCATTTTCTGCACTTTTATTTGTAATTAATTCTTTCCTAATTCCTTCACCAAAAATTTATCAATATTTTAACAAGTTTTGTCAAACTTAATAGAATAGCAAAGATTACTTATTACCATCTTTCCTGACAAAATGCCACAGGTTTCAACATTTCTTCTTGTATTTTGCTCAGCAATATTCATAAACTTTACGGCAATATCTCTCGGAACAACGACATCTTTCAGGCCATATTTGTTCTCTGTGTAACCTTGTGTTGCTGTGTTTTGGTCAAGTGAAGGCTTTGTAGATCTATCAACTTCTGGTCTGCAAGGACAGAATGAAAAAGTTCATAATTGCTTGTACTAAAGTTTTAAACACATATTTACCCTCTAAAGTAACCTCAATCTTAAGTCTTTGGTCTCAGAAACATGCATGAATTAGATAATATACATGAGCTCCCTCGTGACATAATGACCCTTGATGAAGAAGTTCTCAAAGTCAAGTTGCTGACCCTAGAGTTGACCCTAGAGTTGATCCTAGAGTTGACCCTAGAGTTGACCCTAGAGTTGACCCTAGAGTTGATCCTAGAGTTGACCCTAGAGTTGACCCTAGAGTTGACCCTAGAGTTGATCTTTAACAACCAGTAATTCTAACAATAAAGCAGTATCAGAGCTCAATATCAATTAAACTCCGATCTCACAATTTTTCATTAAAAACATTTGTAAACTTCTTTTCCTTTAAAGTTCCTTTGGACAGTTTGGCAGATGTCTGTGCTGAACTTGTAAAATGTTGAAGTTTCAGTGCATTACTGTAAAAGTCAGGGTTTTTTGCGAGGTTTTTAGTTTTGCTAATTTTTGTAAATAAAGGTCTTTGCAAATTCATAAAACTCATTATATTAAAAATAGCAAACAATGTTATATAAAAAAGTGCTTGCTCGCGAATTAAAAAAACTTGCATATACAGAGAAAACTAAAAAATCCTGAAATAAGCAACTTGCGACTATTCAGACCTTTACAGTACAGACACGATGTCATTCTATCATTCAAGTTATTATTTACGAAATTCATTTTCAAATTTGAGAAGAATAATTTACCTGTCTTGAATACTTGGTGTATAATCTTGCGATAAATTTTTTTCCAACTTGGGTCGCTGACCCTGTCGTAAATCATTTGGTACAAAACTCAAACTTCCAGATGGCACACTTCCTCTCTCATTATTTAATCCCGATGACGGCCTATTGTCCCCGGTATCAGCAAGTAAAATATTTGGATCGTTTCTATCTTTATCCTTCTGCTTTTCTTTTTCCCGCTCTTGTAGCTGTCGGAACTTTTCTTCCTGTTCCCGCAACCATAACTCTTCAGACTCCTCTCGTAACTTTCTGCTTCTTTCTTCCTCCTCTTTCTTTCTGATTTCTTCTTCTGCACGTATTTTGTCTTGCTCTCGTGCAATCTCTTCTCTTTTCTTCCTCTATTTAAAGAAATAATAATGAACATTTTTCAAATATTAAAGGAGCTCTGCAGTGTTTTTGAAACTCAAATCTGCAATTTACCAAATTCTGAAAGAAATATTACAAATGAGGATTTTACTTTCAGAAAAAAATCCAAGTTAAGGTGAAATGCCACAATTTTTCCAAATTTTTCTAGTACCGGACCCTTTCCAAAATTGGTTAAAAAAAATCAATGCCAGATAATGAAGCACTGATGACATCTTTGACCCTTAAATGGCCACCCTCAGATTTCTGAATGCTCATTTTTAAACATTTCCTATTTTATTTTATTTTTTTTCACCAATTGATTTTGTTTCATAGAATCTGTAATCTTGAAATTTCAAGCTATTCCCACTTCAAAATACAAATGTACATAGTAGTTCATTAGAGACAAATTAAAACTAAACACTTCCAAAACTTTAGACCTTGAAAAATACTCTGACATCTGTTTTCAAAATGGGGAATTTTTACTCTGAACAACTACCTGGTACATAATATTCATTACATTACAGTCACATAAAGTTTTTACTTACTTCTTCTTCCTCCCTTTGTCTCTCTATCTCTATATATTTTGTAGTTAATTTGCCCTTCAGTTCTTCTGCCACAGGAAAAACTTGCTTCACTTTCTGCAAGAAGAGAACAAACTGTCATAAAATAAACCTGTCATGCTTGTAGTAAATGCGATGGTAATCTGATCAACTGATGACCCCTGTTATAGCACAGGGTAGTGTGAGCTTGGTTAAATTTGGACTAATTTAAAGCCTTAACTCCCAAATGACATCATAAAGGTGTCTGATTAACATTGTGACAACGTTTAGTGAAGGTTAAAGAGAGGCTTTGCAAGAAAGAGAGTGGATAGCGCTAATTTGTCAAATTTTCTTCAGTCAAGGGGCAATAGCACTAAGGCAATAAGCCAAGTAAGTGAACTTTTTTGAGGTTTTATCTGTGAAGATTGGAAAAGAATTTTGAAGTTCGAGACCAGAAAACTTTTAAGCTCCATAATAGTCAAGAGATGAGCATGCAGTAAAATATGGCCAGATTTTGTAATGTAATGCCAGAAGACGTAAGGGCTTTAACAACCTAAATGGTATAATAATTATGTAAATCATGTATACAATGTCTGCAAGCATGTATTTTGAAACAATTTTTTCCGTTAACGTTATGTCTCAAACTCTACTTTTGTTGAGTTTGTTTCAATAAAATGTCAAAAATCTTGGGAAACGTCATCAGAAGTTGTAAACAAGACATAATTTTAACGACGTCATCGTCTTATGGTTTCCTGCAATCATTATCCTCTGTAGACATTTTAATGTTAATCCTGGTAGAAAATTTTGATAATTTTCACTGAGTGGACAGAGAGTTTATCTGAATATAATCCACCGTTATATTTCAATAAAGCACCGAAAAACATAAAATAAATAACTGGTATCCTGCATACCTGTCTAATATTTGCTACTTCATTCTGTGGAGCATCTTTGTACCCTGGGTGCTTGGGTAACTTTTCAACAAATAATCTAAAAATAGAACACTGGTAAACTTCTACAGAGCTGACTGGCAGTTTTAACTTTACACAAGGAAAAGGACAAAGTCTCCTCAAGGTAGATCTTGAAAAAGTAAATCTTAATATAACATCTTTCAATACATATGAATTATATGTACCTACTAGTATAACATAATTAAATGGAGAGATCTAGGTAAACAGTGTATTTGCAAGAGTTTCTTTTTTGCTTCAAGCATATTCATGTTCAACAATTTATAAAATTATCATAATTACATATAAACCTACATTACACATTTTCAATCACATTCTTTTCACTCTACCCCGATGACAGCCAGTGTATTCTGTCTTTCTTTGCAAGCAGTACAGATAATGATAAGCCTGAAGATTTGTGTAGTCAGATCATCATCATGATCTACACTTTTCAAATTCCAAAAAAAACAACCGTCTGAATAGTTAGTGGTAATACTGTCAAAATTGCAAGCTGTACAAGTTCACTTAAAAATTTAGCAAGATAAAGATAAATCATGCTTATACTTATTAAAAATAATAAAATTACTGCATGAGTAAGTGTCTTACATACATACAGAGATTTGTTAAAGACAATCCTATTGGCTAGGAATGTGAGATATGAGGCCACAAGGGACCAGACAGACCTGTGTATTCACAGTAGGGGTCTTAGCCAATTACAGACCAGGCATGGGGTCAATTACTTGGTAACATGGTGCATTACCATTACCAGTACATTGTGATTTACCTCATTACCATTACATCAATATTGAAGATAATGCATTACCATTACAATTAACATGCCATGGTAATGCATTACCACTACCTTATATTCAAACATTTTAAAGAATGTTTAAAGTATACCAATTGATACTTTCATTCTGAAAATTGTCACATGTTATGAGTGCACACAATAAATAACTACTGCTAAATGTGCATTGTTAATGTATACTGAACAGAACAGATAATTTATTTAGTCGTGTGCATATACAACATATTGACATCAACCATACTGCATATACATTATGGCATGATATGGCAACAATAATGATATAATAGCATAGAAACAACAAAAGGTGAAAACACATCTACACATGTACAGTACAAATATACTGATACATGTATGTCAGATGTTTGATAAAAAATGTCTCAGTTGTCTTGATTACATTAAATCATCATCAAAGCCTCGAAGTTTAACCTGCATCTGTCTAGTTTCCAGATGTATCAGAAGGAATCTCAAAATGAGTTTTCAGTTTATCCATCTTGACTATACTCCAAAGTCCAAACTAGATGTGAATGATATACTAATGTATACAGTGACAGGGCTGTACAGTGAACAGACTATTCTTGAGTCAATAGAACAATCATCCTGAGTTTTGTTTAAAAAAAACATGACATTTACAATATACTGTGTTGTACAGTATAAGGGTACATTTTGCATAGGATTTAGGATGAAATGTGACTTTTGATCCTTCACACCTGCTTGTTTTATTATACCAAATTCACAGGTTATATATATATATCATTGTACTTGTTGTATACGGTAGCTTATCCTTCACATCTTATATTTGGTCAAACGATGGACTGTTCAACACCTACATTGTGATCAGAGGGTAAATCTATTTATTGAAACGTTTGTTTTAAAGACAAAACAAGAGGGCCAAGATGGCCCTATATCGCTCACCTTGGTACAAGTCCACTTGCCTGGTGGAAGATCACTAGATAATGTTATATACCAAATAAGTTTTCCTATATACGCCTTTGTAAAACAAATGATCCCACCCCCCCTCCCCAGGGCAAGGTCAATTTTGACCCCAGGGGCATAATTTGAACAAACTTTGAAGAGGTCTACATGCTACATGCCAAATATCTAAACTCTAGGCCTTGTGGTTTCAGAGAAAAAGATTTTTAAAGTTTTCCCTATATAAGCCTATGTAAAACTAAGTGACCCCCGGTGCGGGGTCAATTTTGACCCAGGGGTCGTAATTTGAACAATCTTGGTAGAGGTCCACTAGCCAATGCTACTTGCCAAATATCTAAGCTCTAGGCCTTGTGGTTTCAAAGAAGAAGATTTTTAAAGTTTTTACTATATAAGCCTATGTAAAACTAAGTGACACCCTGTGCGGGGTCAATTTTGATCCGAGGGTCATAATTTGAACAATCTTCGAAGAGGTTCACTAGCCAATGCTACATGCCAAATATCTTAGCTCTAGGCCTTTTGGTTTCAGAGGAGAAGATTTTTAAAGTTTTTCCTACATAAGCCTATGTAAAACTAAGTGACCCCCTGTGCGGGGTCAATTTTGATCCGGGGCTCATAATTTGAACAATCTTGGTAGAGGTCCACTAGCCAATGCTACATGCTAAATATCTTAGCTCTAGGCCTTTTGGTTTCAGAGAAGAAGATTTTTGAAGTTTTTCCTATATATTCCTATGCAAAACTAAGTGACCCCCGGTGCGGGGTCAATTTTGACCCGGGGGTCATAATTTGAACAATCTTGGTAGAGGTCCACTAGACAATGCTACATGCCAAATATCTTATCTCTAGGCCTTGTGGTTTCAGAGATTTTTAAAGTTTTTCCTATATATGCCTATGCAAAAACTAAGTGCCCACCCGCGCGGGGTCAATTTTGTCCCGGGGGTCATAATTTGAACAATCTTGGTAGAGGTCCACTAGACAATGCCACATGCCAAATATCTAAGCTCTAGGCCTTGTGGTTTCAGAGAAGAAGATTTTTAAAGTTTTTCCTATTTGTTGCCATAGCAACCAGAGTTCTGCATGGAATGGAATTCTTTGAACAACTTTGATAGAGCTTCATGCAAGGAACATCCCTGCAAAGTCTCATCAACATTGGCCCAGTGGTTTCAGAGGAGATGTTGTTTGACGGGCGCCGGACGGAATGCGATCCTAATAGCTCACTCTGGCACTTTGTGCCAGGTGAGCTAAAAAGCAATGGATTTCCTTAATATATAGATAAGTAATGGTAAGTAATGGAAAAGTAATTGACCATTACTCTCATTGCATTACCATTACATGTAATGAAACAAGAGCTGTCAGTAGGACAGCGTGCTCGACTTTTTTAGTGCTTGCCAATAAAACAAAACTTTGACAGTTAAGGGCACACAAGATTTTAACCAGGAATTTCTAAGTACAAATCAAGAAAATTTTTCACAGAGTTATCTTCTTTTGCTTACAGATAGGTCTTACGATGGTACATAAGTACTCCAACTTTCAAAGTAATATCTCAAATGGTTAAGTTAACAAGTGGACAAGAATGAAAATTTTAACTGAGTTTCTAAGTCAAAAAGGGCCATAATTCAAATAAAATCCTTGACAGAATTACCTTCTCCTGCCCATGTTTGGGAATCATGATGGTAAACAAGTATTCCAAATTTCAAATTAATATCTCAAACAGTTCAGTCAAAAAGTGGACTGGTACGAAAAACTTAACCAAGATTCTAAGTCGATAAAAGGCCTTAATCTTTAAAACAAATCCCTGACAGAGTTACCTTCTCTTGCATACAGATGGGGGTAATGATGTGAAATAGCATTAAAAGTTTCAAAGCAATATCTCAAAGGGTTAAGGCAATAAGTGGATTTTACCCATATTCAATGTATTTTCTGAGTCAAAAAGGGGCATAATTCTGTCAAAAACCTTGACAGAGTTATGTCCTCTTGTCTGTTGATGGTGTTCGTGATGGTAAATAAGTATGGTTAGTTCCAAAGCAATACCTCCAATGGTTTTGAAATAAAGTGAGGTGGTACGAAAAACTTAACCAAGCTCAATACACTTTCTAAGTCCAAAAAGGGCCATAATTCTGTCAAAAACCTTGACAGAGTTATGTACTCTTGTCTGTAGATGGAGGTTATGATGGTAAACAAGTATGGTAAGTTTCAAAGCCATACCTCTAATACTTTTGAAATAAAGTGGGGTGGTACGAAAAACTTAACCAAGGTGTGACGCCAACGCCGACGCCGACACCGACGCCGGGGCGAGTAGGATAGCTCCCCTTTTCATAGAAAAGTCGAGCTAAAAATAGCTCCATTACCCGTTATATTCCATTACTGAACAAATAATAATGCCCATTAACATTATCCATTACTCATGCCTGTGACAGACTTGCTTCTGTTTTTCATAATTAGTTACTGTATACCCACTAGCACTAGTCAAAAATAGTTTAAAATTTAAGATACATACGTGATGAATTTCATGTACAGTACAAATGCACTTTCATATTCTCCCTCGTCTTTGTACACCTTCGCCATTCTCAACATTTCCAGACCAGATCGCAGGTATCTCCGAGCAGGCACAGCAGGTTCTGCCTCCACTTGACTTGCATGGTTGCACAGTTCTCGAACCTTGGCTCCTGGGTCTCGGATATATGACAGACTCAGAGCAATGTTACTCTTCACTGACTTTGCCATTGTTTCATAATATGGTATCTGAAAAATAAGGAAATTTGCTTAAATTATTCAGGATATGGGATTTTGCTGTGAACATCTTTTTAATAATTTCAGTTTTATATAGTATCTATTGCATGTGTAAATACAGCTATAATTGAAGAAAAGCCTTGGCAACAAAGTCTCTTTTAATCTGTTGACTTAGCCATTGAGCAAAACAAAAACAGCATTTATAGTATATTATAAGGAACAAAAAATGTACATGTTTCTCCACAATTTTTCAAACTTCAAACAAATTTCAATACAAAAAGTAACCTTTACCGAAAAGTAAGTTTCAATTTATTAAAAACCAGACAAAAACTAATCAGAGTTACCAAATTTGATTCTGTCTTAAAAATGTATGTGTTGTGGCCGACATTGTTTTCTTAATTCAATTATTATATATGAATCATCATATTAATTTGATGTTCAGATTGTTTCTAATTTAGTGATGGACATTCTAATTCTCAAAACTTCAAATACATGCATAGCCAAAACAATAGAACCAAAATGGCCCTATATAGATCACCTGGCTACCATTGGCTATAATACCAGGTCATCAATGGCAGAAAGGGTCAGTTTTGACCTGGGGGTTCTGATTTATACAGTCTTCATAGAGGTCCACTACATTATGCTATATTCCAAATATCTAAGCTCTGGGCCTAGTGGTTCTTCAACTTTATAAAATCAAGTGAGCCCCCCATCCCTCCCCCAACCCAGCAGGGTCATTTTTAACCTGGGGGTACATGATTTGAACATTCTTGGCAGAGGTCCACTAAGCAATGGATTCCTTTGCCATGGGCCATGGCAACCAGAGTTATGCATGGAATGGAATAATTTGAACAACTTTGGCAGGGCTTCTTGCAAAGAACATCCCTGCCAAGTTTCATCAACATTGGTCGAGTAAATTCAGAGGAGATGTCTTTTGAAGGAAAATGTGAACGGACGATGTACATCAGAGACAGAGCAGGTCACTTATAATTATGGCATTATGCAAACATGCTGCTATCTGAAAATTATTATTTAATCCAATTAACATTATTAAAAGTTTCCGCTTATCATATTCCATACAGAAACAAAACATAATTTTCAATTATACACAGATGCTGGGTGTCTACTTAATAACACTTGGCCTTTGTGAACATGGTGTAAAGGTGACCAGTGTTGGTATGTCATGTATGGTGATACCTATCCCAATATAGATCACCCGATAAGGTGAAGTGTTTTATGAACTGAAACATACCAATCATAATGCTAAAAAAACAAAACAAGATTCATGAACATGGACGTCCATTCATGCAACAATTTGTCGAAATGGATTGGTGGTCGCCCAATCATAAAATTCAGTCTCAATCATTCCAAAACTCCAAACACAGACCCATTTTACATACTGACATTTTACAGATATCTGTGCTTTTACCTCGAAGGCTGGATAGCACCTAGCAAGAAATATAACGATATTCATCCTTTGAGTACAATTATTTGGACTAGTCGCCAATATGAGTAGACGAGTGGATTTTTACACCCCTGATTCCGACTGGTTTAACTGGCCAGTATGATGTCATGGTGAAGCATATTTCAGTATGGACTGTTAGCTATTACCAGAGAAGAAGAACTTCAAGAAGCCAGTTATAGGTCCATGTCAAAATAAAACTTACCACAACTCATAATAGAACTTAAATCATATTGTATAGATCTGCTAAGCGAAAACGTAACAGATGCAGATTGTTTAGTATTACAAAACAATGCGTACAACTTTGTATGACTCATAACCTTATGCTAGTATTTAATTTGCAGCTGAGCCATAGTTTTGAAAGCTTGAAATTTCTTCTTAAAATCTTTAACAGATTAATTGGTCATTTCAATATGACATTTTAGTAGTAAATACAGTATTTCATTATTCTATGCGTAGATCAGAACAAAGAATACCTCAAGCTTCCTCTGTTGAGATAATAAAGCTTTTTTGTCAAATTTTGCAATATTATTAATTTTATCTGTCCGTTTTCTTTATCTTGGACATTCGTTTCAAAGGTAAACAGGAAAACATATCCGACTGAGTTTTAATGCACATGCATAACTGATTTACAAATTCCTCTGATTTTTTTTCCATCTATTTATTGGTGTAACAATTTCATGTTCAACATTGTTTGATTGATATGGCTCATCTCTCTTTAACGATTATGTATTTTTCAATTTGTGAATGCACATCAAAGTGAAAAAAAATTCAGATGTATAATCTCTGTCAAACTTGTGCACAGTGTTACTTCCCCTTACTGGTAGAATTTCATTTGTGCTAGTTAATTATTAACCAACGGTTTCTTTGTCCTTCGTTGATGACGTTTTCCATGTTTTGCATGGTTTCACGTTCATGACGTTAGTGTTTCCATACTGTATATAACTGCACTTATAAATATTTCATATCATTTAAAACAAAAATAATATCAAACAGGGAATGCCACGTACCAAAAACGCAGCCTCCCCAAAACGAGCCACACACACACACACACACACACACACACACACACACACACACACACACACACACACACACACACACACACACACACACACACACACACACACACACACACACACACACACAAACATACACTACCAACACACACTATTTACACACTGTTCAATGGAATATTGTTCACAGTTAAAGTTAAAACGGTTTAACAACTTCAGTTCTAAACACTTCATTTTAAATACTAGGTAAAAACGTGTAAGAAAACATGAGTAGCAGTTAGGCTGAAACTTATTTTGGACCCCGCTTAAGTTAAAAAAAAAAATATTTGTATCGATTTTACTAATGTTGCTGCACTGAGACTCGTTTTGTGAACATTTCATGTCTGCACGGACCTCTATACACATATGTGAATCACAGATGCTTAGGGTATGGACTCGCGACCCAATCTATTCTTGTCCCATGTTGTACGGAACGTATATTAATACAAAATTTTAAACAACTGAAAACTGCAATCGCATATTTAAGGCATGTGTGTAGGTAGGGAATAACTAATCGGTTTTTCCAATGCAAAACACTTTTCAGAATAAAATCCCACCCCAAACTGCATCGAATTCGGTTGAATTAAAAGAATTTCGAGGAAAAACACTTCTGTCACTTCAGCACAAATCAGATTTAGTATATACATGAAGTTATAAAAATAGGTTTCCCGCATCGCTGTATATGAAATAGCGTGTGCGGGGTACCATTACGTTTACAGCGGGGATTTCGTCTTGTGTGAATGGCTATAGCGGTAAATTTTAAAGCAGAAAATGACATAAATAGTATAGGTGAGATGTGATGGCGGAAATCGATTTGTTTCAAATCTTGTATTTATATACATTGTCACCATAAACATGACATCAGTAGGTATGTAGAATAAGGAATTGCATCTACAATTGGTTAGCTTACACGCAGTTGTTTGATGTATTTAAAGATACTGCAGTGAGCAGGTGCGACGGTCAGCCCTGAGGGGGTGAGGTCCTGACCGACCCCAAGCATTTGTGATGTGAATAAAGGTGCGTGATATATGCAAAAGTCAAACTCTAAAAGTTAACATGATAACTTAAAATGATCTAAATTTAGGCTAGTTGTTTTCTAAGCTTAGATCAAACATATGTATTTTACATCAATTGTAGAAGTTCTTGCATATCTATTTATTTGAATACGCGTCACGTGATATGTCTTTAGCCAAGAATAGCTGGTTTGTGCAATGGTTGAATCTCTGTAGGCCGCAAGTCCGTTTTGTCTGTGTAAATCACGTTTCTTGGCGACAAAGTGCGTGTCATGTTTTAGCAAGCAGAAGAACCAGAGACAAATTAAACTGCTTTTAACGGAGTGAAAAAAAAAAAAAATAATATCAAACAGGGAATGCCACGTACCAAAAACGCAGCCTCCCCAAAACGAGCCCCACAGCACCCAGAAGTGCACACCACCAACACACACGCACACACACACACACGCACACACACACGACACACACACACAATCATGTACACACACACATATACACTACCAACACACACTAGCATACAAAGCAAACACACGAGGACAAAACGAACAATTAAAGGAACACAGTGGGGCACCGCCTTGGAACGGTCAGTGGCAAAAACACCACTGGGGAGCTTAAACCGGTTTATGGTGCGCACCCAACCTCACTCTTACCCCCACCATGTTCCAAAGTCACAGGACAGTGTAAATAAAAGTAATCCCTGCTAGGTGAATCTCTAACACACGCAATGGAAACAAAAGGCATGGTATGTAAAACACAAAAATGCTCGTGTATAAATATATAAAAAGCAAACCTTGAGAACCAAAAAACGTATGTACTCAATGCCTTTGCAGAAGGCAGAGCACCAAGAGAAACACCCTTAAGGGCCCGACGAAACAGGCCAGAGGACAGAAATCAAAACAGTTTCGTCCCAGTGGGATTTAAAAACTGCCCATCACAGAGTTCTCCCCCTCTTCCGTCAGACACAATCAAAGAGGGAAGCATAGCGTCCAACTGTAAACGGGTTGAACACCAAACATGCGGTGTGTCTCAAAACAGTTGGGTCGTAACCTCTTTTAACAAAACGTTTTATAATTTTAGCAAATACAGTTGGAAAATTGCCATGACCCAAAATCTTACGAAGTTTGTAAACCACATCCCCATAAAAATCGGGTTTTGAAATACCTTCTCGCAGAAGAGTCTTTAGATTACTATTGAATTTCAAAACCAAATCAGAATTACGATAGTAAAATTTAGCAAAATATTTACGCAATTTGTAATAACGGTAGCCCTGTTGAAGAAGTTTATTTGTAATATATTGATTACGTTCATTGAAATCCTCAACATAACTACACGCTCTGGCAAACCGAATTAACTGAGAAATGTACGCTTGGTTAAAGTGTTTTTCAAAACAAACCACACAGAAGTTTTTCTGTATGCTTTATGATTATCGTGTGTATAAGTAACAACCCTGGTATAAATATTTTGCATATGTCTAAAGAAAATTAATTTCTTTTGCCGGTCACCATTACCAACATTTATTCACATTAACTATGTTATTAGCTGGTGATATTGAGTTTAACGCAGGCGAAGTTTGGCCTTGTGCTATTTGCTCATTCCTACCTTTATCGTGTATAGACTCCAGTATTGTCTCAGCCCACCAAGTGTATCCAGCCACCTATATAATAGTAGCCCTAGAATCACACATGGCTAAGAATAATCGAATAGTAGACTCATGGGATGTGCTTCATCAGGCAGGGAATCATCTACATCAAGTCATCTCAATCCATTTCCTGACCTGCCCGATAAACACAACTTTGGTATACTCAACACCAATTGCAAAAGTGTAAAGAGAACAACGTCGAATGCAAAACATTTATAGAATACATTAAGCCTGACATAATATGTCGCACCGAGTCCTGACTGAAAGGTATCAAGCCCGGGAAAACCATTAGGTTCAATGCACATAAGGAATGCAGAAATCTTCCAAAGCAACTACGTTTTCAGAGTTGATAGAAGTACAAGAGGATAAGGAGTCTAAATAACAGTACAGAAGAACTTGACGGTCACTGAATGGATCGACTTTATCAATGAATGTGAAGTAGAATTGTCAAGAATAAAGAATGCAAAACGGAATCTTGATGACATCGACCAGTTAGCTGCATCACTAATACGCTTGAACGCCTCGGAACGTAAACATCTTAAACTCTACGATGACTGTTTGATATTATTTTTTTTTTTTTTTTTTTTTTTCAACTGCCCTTACATCAACTGGGTCACGCTCGCCGTCTTTAGTTTAACGTATGTCCAACAACATCTCACCGACACTATGAATGAGTTAAACACAGATACAGGAACGATAACCTCGTTGACATAGACTTCACGACAAATTATTCGTTCACCAAGTCTTTTACAAACACTCCTGGAATATGCCATGGTGTTTGGCGACTCAGATATACGTCCAGTTTACAATAGTCATAAACCATGCAAGATCTGCCAGTGGTGCAAAGCGAACTGGACAGAAATCAAATCTGATTGCTCAAGAATCTCGTTCATTGCCATCGATAAACTGTCCCCTTCTACCAACATAAAGGAACTTTGGTCAATATCTCGAGACGTATATTCTAATCCATCACAGAGTGAACAGACATACCCCGTCGAGGACATGACTGTACACAGAAACTCACACACTACTTAAGGTCGATCGGAAACTACGTTAAACCCTAAAGAAAAAAAGTTCGCCTCTACAGATTTGCAAAGACTCGCAGCAATACATACTGGTTTAGATATATACAGTTCCAGAAAGAAAGCAAAATACAATTAAGGAATGCTGAATGGAACCATGTCAACAATGTTATACAATATAGTCTACAGGGAAACTCTAAACCATTAAGAAAATAATTATGTAAAGTCTAAGAAACAGGACAACATTGGCACTACTCCCCTCAAACAGAAAGTCAACTTGATAACAGACACAAAAGCCAAAGCTGATATCCTAGTAGAACATCACAAGAGACAATGACACTTTTAAACCAAACGTAAACACTTAGAAACATCAACCAACCATCAAACATCTCCACATAGAATCCAAGTGGGTAGAAAACTCCCGAAGACAGAACTTTCAAGGCCTTATTCATATTTTCATTTTTTGTTACATTTAATTTTTTTTTTATTTGATAGTTATAGGGAGTTGTAGCCCCTTACAGACAATGTAAATAAAAAAATATAATTAAAGAAAAAAATTATATGCGCACATAAGAGATAGCAGTGTGCACCATTGCAACCATAATTAAGGAATTG
>JAFMSR010000002.1:18336405-18456405 GCA_022818135.1 Saxidomus purpurata | reverse complement strand
GATTGTCAAACACATATTTCAGTAACCACTTACTGGGTTGCTTTTTAACTTCAGGGGTATCAAAGTTAGAAAAGACGAAGATTCTTACTTTGCCTTTTACTGACAAAAGTTTTGTTTTATTGGCAAGCACTGACAGTAGTCAGTGGGACAGCTCATGCTTCTACCATTTCTCACTGCATTGCTATATTTTATTTACCAGTCATGTTCCAGCAAACAACTTCCTGGTGTCTGCAATATATAATAGTAATAATAATACTGCACTGTCACTGTTGTACTTTTTCCACTTTCCTTTCAACAAAAATATCACCAAATTAAATGTCTCTGGAGAGTAGATGAAAAAGCTACAGTATAATAGCCACATTGTGACATTATATCATCATACCGGTATATCGTTTAATCTTGAAATATGTTGCTCTAAACATGGTTGGCACAAAAGAGTGAAAAATATTGTAAGAAATAGTCGAAGATACCAGGGTGAGGTAGATGTAAATAATGGTAATGTGGTCACCCACCCAGTTACTTTAGGCAATTCATGATTTACATTTAAAAAAAAAGAAGCTTAATGATAGATTTGAATGCGAGTTATGTATACTGGCAAGCAAGGAAAAGCCAATGGATTTTGCATGTTTTTTTTGTTTATTTTAGAAATAGATTAGACAGAATAAAAACGTTGACTATTTTGCAAAACTTGGCCTTGACCTCCGTCGATGGAGATAATTTTTGTTTACATTGGTCGTGCATGCTCGAAAATATGGGGCCTTAAAAGGGGTACTTAGAGCACACGAAAAATCGGCATCACTGCAGGAAATGTTGGCGGCTTGCTTTTATTGCCGATATTCAGCTCATAACGCGTATAACATGTATAATATTAAAATATTTGAAAAGCATAAAAAAATAATTATTTGTAATGGGCTCTAACAATAAATTGTGTGCGAGAAATAACATTTATTTGTGGCTTTTTCTACTTAGTCAAATAGTTGCAACTTGTTTTGCTAAATACCCAGCACAGCCTCCAGTCGGAGCTAACATCAGATTAGAACTCCCGACATTTGTTTCTGTGTGTTTGTTTGGCAATATAGCCTATGATTTCCCTGCATTGAGCCTCCCTCAAACAAAGGGGAAATACTATACAATCAGTACAAATTACTTCCCTTGAATTGAAGAGTCAAATCATCCCGATATACTTGTGAACAGTTTAAATATGTTATCAATACCTTTTTATTGCGTGTTGAAATGTATTTTAACATGATTTTCTAATGTTTTAAGAAAAATTGAACTAATAATTTCGCGTGGAAATCAGAAGTTGACAGCCGTCACATGACCCCCACATGACTTTGTTGACATATTATGTCAAGGTTGTGAGTACGCTGAAATGAAAAATCGATATCTTAGTAAATATTTAACGCTTGACTCATAATTTCTGTCAGTCAGCTTCAAAACAAATCCTCCGATAGATTTTGATAAAGACTTCCTTCTTGCAGACTAGTTATAGAGGCATGTAACGGTAAAACTAAAAAGCCACTGACAATTCCTTGCCATCGGCTTTTCCTTGCTTGCCAGTATTTCAGAAACTCTTCAAATACAAAATTAATGTATTACCATGAATTCAAAAATAACATTTACACTGTTGTATAATGTGAATTATTAGTAGTTTTAGCAAAGTTAATTATTTTTTTGAAGTAATAAAATGCATGGATTTTTTGTGGTACAGATGAAGTGGCCATTTATTAGAACATATCTTATTTCTACATGTATTAAGAATAATCTTTCCAGGAAACTATTGAAGGCATGTAGATGATATTCACAGTGATAAAGGGCATTTAGTGGAAACGGATCATCCGGGGCTTTTACACTTGTCTATATTTTAATTTTTCTATATTTCCTTTTGAAGGGAAGTTATTTTAACTACATACAAAGATAGAAGATACAAAGGAAAAGTGCAGCATGCATGATTTATAGCTGTATCATGATGATAGAGCCATGTCTGTTTGTATAAATACTAGTAATACAACTGACTCTCCAATACACATAATGTATGGTCTTTAACAGTTATTGGACTTACTAAATGCACTGTTCCAAGACAGGTGAATTGGAAAGAAATTGAATTTACGAAAGACCTAAATGGTCCTATGCTGGGATAATGGACTGGACCTCAGTTTGGTCCCTGGCCAGGCGATGAGGTATGTCATTTGAAAAGAGTGATTAACAAACAATGCCCCAGTACACTGGATAACGTTAAAAAAAATGTGTTAAAGAAAAAATAGGTGATGATATACTATTCAAGGCCATGTTACTTTCTATATCTAATCAGGTCAATATTTGAATTACTGCTGTGTGCCATAATTTGTTTTGAACATTGTAATTATTTTTCTGTCTTCATTTCTTCAAAAGCTGGCATGTGCTGATGAAATACCTCATAATTGGCTGTTCTCCAAATGTTTTACTTCGAAATCATTCCAGTGTATAGGTGTAAAACTATCAGATATAAGCTCAGTTTGTGTGCTTAGTGAGCTAGCAGACTGTTGTGCTCTTAAATTGAGCTTAAACTTTTGTTTGGGTTGAACTTTTTCAAAATGTATGTAATTATATATTAATTTTAATATGCATAGTCCCAGGATCACAACAGTCTCCGCGAAACAAGGCCGGACCGACGGACATGTCCTGTAAAAAATTGGAAGGTCCGTTCTGAACATCGTATTTTACAGGACCGACTGTCCGGTAAAAAAATTACCCAAACACCGGTTATTTTTAACTTTCATTTGGACTTTCCAGTAACTAAAAATAATTGTGACAAAAATACCAAATTAAGCTATTTTAGCGGACTTCATTGGTTTATTCAAATTTGTTTTGTTATTATCGGATATTGCGTCAGCAGCGCGCGAGATGACTGGGTGCCGGTTTCGTCGTTTACTACAGTACATACGCTTAGCTCGGGTACCAACAACTACCTGTAAGAGTTTTCGTTCTTTACAATGGCCGTGTCAACAAAACACTGAATCAGTAACAAGGATATTTTACCGGGGGGTATATCTATCTTATTTTTTGATATATATATATTTTTATCATGGCTTTAAATTTGATGTATTATGAAGGGGCTAAGCCCGGAATGAAAAGGAAACAAACGCCAGGTAATGCCGACCTGCGCTGTTACTCTCCTTTTTTAGAGACTGTTAAAGAGTAGTTGTGTAGTACAACAATACAAGTCAGCAAAACATTTCTTTACTGTGTCATTATTTGACAAAATGAAATAAAATTTTAATAATGCATTACTGTGTCATTATTTGACAAAATGAAATAAAATTTTAACACTGAATAGTCATTTTATTTCATGAAATATTAAAAAAGTATTCGGTCCTGTAAAATTTGGTCCGGTCCTGTAAAAGTCAAAATTTTACAGGACCTACTGTCCTGTAAAAATCAACTGTGTTTCGCGGAGACTGTCACAATTATATACCAAGAAAGATGTCTCACCAGTGGAAATGATATTTATTTGTACCAACATTCCTAATTTTGTTAGAAATACATACACATGTTAGAAATATAGTGCAGTAATTTTTTCAATGATATTGCAAAGAATAAGAAAGGCTTTCTGTCAACTCTTTTTCATGGAGAAATGTCTTGAATACATCAGTCAAGACTGTTTTAGAGTGAATAGAAGTTCTATCATTATCCTATTATCAGTAAATTGATATTCATTTTCGTACCCCATAATATTTCAGTATTTTAATGAGTTTAACATGCTTAGATGCTTAAATTTTTATGAAAAAAGAAATTAATATCAATAATGTCATTAATCAAGTTTCTGCCTGCAATTTATTTATACATGTAGCTGATGCTGTTAAATACCCTCGTAATGTTAAAAGTACATCCCAGAGAAAAGCTTTCCTGTGAGGATTCGAGAGTGTTCTTACAGCTGCTGTTTTTAAGATACTTAACTTACTTCTGTATGTGGAAGTGTAGTATTTATACCTCTTATCTCGGTCAAACATTTTCAAATTTTGGCTTCTTAAGTTTAAACGTGCAGGGTACAAGCTCAAAAGATCAATAGTGACGATTATTGAATGACACCTCTAGTTGTGTATGCATTTAAAACTATTGACTTGAAAACTGATTATGACTTTTCATACATATATAGTATAAATGCATTTTATTATTGGATTACAGTCATAGAGTGTAGATGGGAGTGAAATTTCAGTATTTTGTTTCTTGTATTAGTCAGGTAGGATTTTATTCCCTTCTGATGTAAGGAATGGAAGTTTTACATGCATGTATAATTATCTAAGTTTTTCTCTAATGAAACGCATGTGTATTTTTACATACATGTGTATAGAAGTTTTCTGAAGAAAAGTATGTTTTATACAGTACAGTATATCTGCTATACATGTAAATGTATTATGCTATTGATTTTAAAATGTTTTTTGTGTGTGTATATTATGCAAGTCTATGTGAGGCACTTCACTTGTACACTTTTGAACTTTGGGCAAAAAGTCACATTCAGTTTTGTAATTAATTCCCTTTTATTAAATTTGTTGGTAATGACTGTCAGTCGACTAACATGTATAACCCACCATGATATTTTTTTGGACCGGTACTAGTATAGTACGCATGGCTGGTTTAATACTGTTTGAAGGTGGAATGTCAGTGTGTCAATCTGGCAATTTTGAGCCATTTGTGGTAGGGTAATTAAATTTAGATTTTATCTATGGCGTTAGATGAAGTATCTTCTATATAGGTGTTTTGAGCAGTGTTATTAAACTATCTTCAAAATGTAATAGTCCAGCCTGATAATTTGAATTTTAACTACAGACTGGTTCCTTTAAGGTGCTAGTGCAGACTGCTTTCAGAATTAAACAAGAACAGTACTGTTGTAAATGTTGTACGGTTTGTTGCAAATTGGTTTTCTCTGCTATCCATTTATTGTTTATTATTTGATGTCAAAAATAAAAAGCAACGTAAAGTTAACTCTATAAATACATTTTTATCCACAATGACACTGGTCAGTCCTATCCTCCTGTTTTAAGAAGTGTGACTGGTCAATCATTAATAAAAGTTTTTAAATCAACAGCAGGTGTCATCACTTAAAGTGGAAAAGATTTAATATGCTTTCCAACTGATAACCAGTGTGTAATACTGCATAAATTTTGAAGTATTTCTATAAAAGGTCAATTCCTGCATATTTTAAAGTTTTACCATGATCGTTCTTCTTCATTCTGTCGGCTTCTGTGGTTGAGTGGTTAGAGCTGCTGAAACCTGTCATTGATTGAGGATAACAAGTTCGTGCTCTGCTGACCACCATGTCCCTTTAGTTTATGTAAGAAAATTGGCAATTTCTTACGGAGGATAGGGATCTAGTACTCTGGTACTTCTCAGGAATGATGGTTAGGTAAACTGTTCGCTTGTATGAATGACCAAAATATGGTTGAAACAGACGTTTAACTCCTACAGCACACTCTTTTTCATTAAAGTAAGGCATAAAAGCCATAAAAGGGTAATGTCAATTTGGAATGTGTATTAGAATAAAAATGTAATGATAAATCTGTTCATATAAGCATTAACTTGGTGAGCAAAATTCGAGAAAAAACAGTCGGTGTGACAAATACAGTTTTCTCATTCATGCATTGCCATGGACCAAATACAAAAGACACACAAAACTGTTGTAACTTATATGAAATAAAGAAGGACTTACTACAGTTTTGCAGTCAACTTGCGACACTTTGGAAACTAAATTTTGAAAATAAGCACAGTTGAGGCTGTTGAGTCAAGTGAAAATAGTGAACACATTTTCATGGCCCCAGCGAGACTTCCCTTTTAACTGAGTTTTACTGTATATGTTTTGTATGTTAAATTACAATGGTATGTCAGCTCAGAAGTAGGCTATCACTTTAAGGTTGTTTGTAAGCACATGTATTAAGATAATTTAATCTTTTAGTGGTTGCATGAAATATTTGAAACAAGCATTGTCAAGTGCATTATTTTTACAAGGACAGACAAATTCAACAGATAGACAAAAAACATGCAAAGCATAGTCCTGAACTTATACACTGAAAAGAGTCCCCCCTCCACCCTGAAAAGTGATTGTGATACATAGTGCATACTGTTTCTGAGTCTGCTATTAAGTGCATAAATACTGGGAAAATGTAAATGTGGTTAATAAATGAGTGAATAAAACCTGGTATATGCATACTTTAGGTTGCCTGTTAGTGAGGACGCTGTAATATAATTGTCATTTATGTGATAATTGAAGATTTTCTTCTAGGATACCCAGGATTCTCAGGTAATCCAAAATAAAAGTGCACTTGGGTCCTGGGGATGATGGCTATAAAAACTATAGTAGATGCTTATAAACTGATTTATATGTGCTGCAAATAATTTTACTCCCATATATACATGTGTATATTGGAAAGCTGTCCATATTATGACAAGAAAAGTTCAGTATGGATACATATTTTATTGAATCTGATTTAAACAACATGCTGCAGTTTATAGCTCACTGCATGTCTTTAACAATTCAACATTTTATGATCATCTGTTGACTTCTATCTTTTTTTTTATCTATCCATCTGTTTGTCCAATTATTCTATTGTTCTCCCAACAGTTAATTACCTTAAGTTGCAGGACTGACCAACATGTTTTGAAACTTGTGAACTGAAAAATATCCTTTGATTTACTGCAGTGTTATGTAAGAAACCAGTGAAAAACTGTACATACAATTGTAAGTTGAAAACATGTTACAGATAGTTAATGCTTCATTACTAGCTCCTCTAAGTGCTTGACAGAGTAACCTAGAGCTCAGATTGATAAGGGCTGGGGTGAGTATCTGAGTATTCCGTTTTTGAAGGTCACAGTGACCCAAACTTTGAAAATCTTTCCCACTCAATATTCTGAGATCTATGTCACCCACAGTCTTCAAACTTTATAGGATGATTGGTCTTACTGAGAAGATGATCCCTACTACTTCTGGGGTCAGTGGGTCAAAGGTCACAGTGACCTGTTAGCTTTCTCTTCATAACACTCTACAGGTCACAATTTTCAGATGACTTTCATGAATCTTTCACAGAAGGTTACATGCAACCTGTAGATTATCCCTATTATTTATTGGGTCAGTGGGTCAAAGGTCAAGGCCACAGTGACATAAACCTCGAAAATCATCTTCACACAATGTTTTGAGATCTACATGTAATTATGAACAACAGTCTTGAAACTCATGGTTGGTGAATCTTACTGAGTAGATGATCACTACTGTTTTTTGAATCTACTGCCCTATTTGCGGTGGACAACCTAACCATCCAAACTTTAAAGAATAAGGAATTGAGGATTTATACCAGTGTATTTATCAAGTTTTTACTTAACTTTTATCAACAGTAACAGTATTAATTTAGGTTGTAGTAGCTAGTAGAATTGTAAGTTTTCAACTACAAAAAACTGATGAACTTTCTTTTATACAACTGTGTTTCATTTCATTTGTTCATCGTTTGTGTCTGACATTTATCAGCATATATATAACATAGCATTCAAAATACATGTACGGTTGGAATCATCTTCATTATTTTAGTGGCGCAGATGGAGATATTGCCCACAGATAAAAGTAGCTCAGTACTTGTTGAATGTGAAGGTTGCAGTTTTACTATGCTAAGCAGTGACATGATCAGTGTGAGCTTGTTTTAAATATCCAATCATTATCTGCCTATATGTCGATCAATAAAACGACAGAAGGTTAATTATTTAAATCGTTAAACATACAGTCGTAGTGGTCACCATGGAATTTCTAAAGAATTTTCAAGAAATTCATATGTGATTTCTGCGATTTAAGACAACAGTTCATAATCACTTGGTATTATAAATAGTAACAGTGCCTGTGAAAACTACAATTCACTGTAACACTGCAAATGGGGCATGACTTGCAAATTTGCCAGATACATTTTTTTTACAAGTACATAATACGCATGGATGCAATCAGTTGATATATTTATACATTGTACATGTATTATTTAACCAATTTTTGTAAAATTGTTCATGTTATGTTGTGATGTCTGCCCTTATAGTTACATTATTTTTATATATATTATCTGTTTGTTACACCATATTTTAGTTTACTATATATATGTATAATATTGGTATGAAATGAAGTGTACAGAGTGATGCTTATTTAAATTTATAAATGTTAAATGATATTCTCTAAAAAAGCAATGCTTTGGGTAATGTATGCACATGCACAAACTAAAGCCTTTTTGTGCATATATATTAAGGAAAATACATCCATCTCTCTATTATTGGATCACTTGTATTAGTAGGCATAAATTTAATCATTACCAAACCTAGTCACACAGTAATACAGGTATGGTATCTCTGGCAAGTTTGAGAACCATCCTGGGCATGCCAGAGTTGTGACCCTGGAGTCATGGGAATCTCAATAAGCTGGCACTTTCCACCCCTTTATTTTTGAAACACCATTTATAACAGTTCTCACCAAATTTTGTCAAAATGTTCACTGACATAATATCTAGGCTAGGTTTGAGAACCAGTCCCAGCCTTCCAGTCACTATCATGGAGTTATGGTCCTTTCATTTACAAAATTTTGCCAAACTAGCAGTTTGGTCTTTGGAACCCTTTACAGTGTTCAACAAGTTTCAAGTTTTATTTCTGATCAAGTTTTATTACAAGCATGTGATCATATAAACATGTACATTTACCAAACCTATAGTCACAATGATAATATGAGCATGCTGTTTGTTTCTATATCAGTTTGTCCACATCGCACCAGTCTGTATTGAGTTTTGAAATTGCCTCTGTCCAGTCTGTAACTAAGTGGTTGATCATCAAGTCTTTTTGATTACCAGTGCATTTACTGTAAGTTATGAGACAGTCATTATCATGAGACAGTTTAGTAGTCTCTGTTTAATTGTTGTCTAAACTCTGAAGGGACACTCTTAACAGTCTAGACCGAACTGAGTTTAATGATAATTGCATTTGCATCATTAGAAGATGATTCATCATAGCATTGGCCCAACATATACTATAGGAATGTATAAGCTGCCTTAAAAAGATTGAAATAACCATTTAGTTCTATATATATTTTGTATTCCAGCTGTTGTGAGAAGTTAGGCTGCTATGGGTGAAGTATTGTTTTGAGCTATGAAAGTACCAAGCCATCATTCAAGAGAACAAGTTAGCATGGCAGACTCAACCAGCGTAGTAAGTATGAGAATGTCTCTCTCATTAACAACCAATAATCACATAAAAACATACATTCTTTTGCAAGTTTGTCCACTGAGTATGCTGAGTGTTTGTGTAACTTGTCCTCAAACTTAGTCATATGATTAACAATGGTCAGGCTGACATGACCCCAATTGATACCACCACTGGTCAAAAATCAAGTTTATAAGAATGTCAACATTGGAACTCTTTTGATAATTTGATCAAGCAGTTGGATTACCTTAGACACTTCAGAGTTATGGCCCTTTAATTACCAAAATTTCATGAATTGTAGAATTCTTGCCTAAACCGCTCAGTGGAAAGTTTTGATACAATCTTTACCAAATATGGACACAAGGTTAATGAGTGTGATATTTTTGGTAACCCAAGTACATGTACACTATTGACACAGTCAGGATTTCAATACTTGATCAAAACTTGCACTATCACTCAGTGAAAGATCCGACAGGCTATATTTTAGGTCCAGACTTTGTAAAGACCATCATTCTTTTTATAAAAACTTCTTTCACCATAAAAGGTAATGTTTTCATCAAGTGTTTTGATTACTATACACAGGAATATTTTTGTCACACATGCTAGTCAAGTAGATTTCATGGTTGCTGTGATTTTGATACTGTGGATGGAGTTATGCCCCTTCCTAGCCGGAAAAGTTGATCTACTCGTATTGCATAGATTAGGGTGTATATGTCACTGTCAATGAGCTTAGTTTGCTGTAAATCGGATCTGAAAATGTATATGTGTATGTTCCTTAATGCTTGAATTACTCTGGGACAGAATAGGAATCAAAGGAAAATTTCCAACACTTGAGAGTAAGGGTCTTTCTATGCAGAGACCATCAACGTAACAATTTAAGAATTTTTTAGATTTAATTTTTGCAAATGGACCACTTCATAACTTTGTCAATGTCTCTAAATTCCAGTCTTATGATTGGATTATGATTGCTTAATTGTTCCAAAAGGCTGTGGAATAGATTGAAAATAAAAAATTGGGAAATAATCAGCTTGTAATTTTGAAAGAAGTTTTTAGTCAATTTTTCTGAAGGGAAACATTCTTAAAAGTAAGCCTTCACACCTTGTTTTCAAAACCACAGCATCCCACTTTGGATTACTTTTGTCTTTGATTTGCTTGGAAATAAACAGTTGCAATATGTTATTTCAGGATTTGTGGATCTTTTGCCAATCACACATTCATGTTAATGAAAAAAAGATTTTCACCACCACTGAATTCTTATTAATGAGTTGCTAAGATAGGAAACTAAATAGGTCACAAGCATAGCACAAACAATCCTCATTACAATTTCTTAGATAGGACTTGTCACCCCAGTTTGTGTTGTGTAACAGACCAGCTCCAGGAGATAAAACTGTTCCTGTAGCATCAGATTTGTTATTCTGTTATTTCTTTTTGTATTACAAAAGCTGGAGAACTTCAAGAGATGTCTGTTTGTATTGTGGGCAGCCATTTTAAAATAATCTTGTTTACTTTTTTCCGCTGAATTCTACAGTGCACTGTAGAATTCAGTGGATCAACAATGCTAGCTTGTTTAATGGTGAAGCTCTGCTGTTCTCTCTGGGTTTAATTGATCTGATGTGCTGAGGAGCCTTGATTAATTACTGGCATCTAGTGATTCTTATCTAAAGCTTTTAAATAATAACATAGGTGTATGGAACAGGAGAATTGAATAACAACACATTGTCACAGCTAGAGAATGGGGAAAATATCATTAGGTATTGCAGGGTTTTCCCACAGGTGGAAGGAACATACCTTTGACTTTTTTTTCTTAAGCTAATGCTTTTTTCTATGCATTTTAAAATTGATATCAGAATAAATAAAAAAAAAATTGAAAAAAAAATTTTTTTTTTCTTCATAGCTCTTTACTATAGACAAGGTTCCCAACACACTCTGTATGAAAACAAGCATGTCGCTCTGAAAAACTCTTCGATTTCTTTCAAATTTGAGTTACGTTAAACAAATTTGAACGAATTCTAGAGAGAAATGATAGAGCTTTAAGAAAGAGTTTACTTCAATGGAAAATTCCAAGCCGTTTTCATTCTACAAGGAAAATACCAACGCTGATATAGCGATTTTCGCTCAAACCAGAAAAATGTCACACATATTCCGACAGTGATTTTCGCTAAATTCTCCACTAATATTGCGGTACTGCGAAAGACAACCATTAAAACAAGAAATATATATTATTAGACTACAAATCATGGCGTAGATCGTACCTTTACATCAATGTGTTCGATACTACAGCGGATTTTTCAGTTTTTGTAATTGTCAAAATGTATTAGCGGCCATGAAGGTCCGAGAGGTTGCGCAGTGATTTGTAACAGCTATTCAAGGACATTATCAAAACATATCCGAAGGCGATTGAAAGTGAAAGTAAAAGCATTTAGTCAACAAAAATAAAAAAATCCGCCGTAGCATCGAACCCATTTTGAGTAAAAGTACGATCTACGACATTATTTGAAGTCTAAACATATATATTGCATGTTTTGATAGTTTCCTGTCGCATTACCGCAATATTATTGGAGAATTTAGTGAAAATCACCGTCTGGAAAATGTGTGACATTTTTTCTGGTTTGAGCGAAAATCGCTCTACAGCTTTGGCATTTTCGCTTGTAGAACGAAAATGGCTTGGAATTTTCCATTGAAGTAAACTCTTTCTTAAAGCTCTATCATTTCTCTCTAGAATTCGTTCAAATTTGTTTAACGTAACTCAAATTTGAAAGAAATCGAAGAGTTTTTCAGAGCGACATGCTTGTTTTCATACAGAGTGTGTTGGGAACCTTGTCTATAGTAAAGAGCTATGAAGAAAAAAAAAATTTTTTTCAATTTTTTTTTTATTTATTCTGATATCAATTTTAAAATGCATAGAAAAAAGCATTAGCTTAAGAAAAAAAAGTCAAAGGTATGTTCCTTCCACCTGTGGGTTTTCCGATGATATTGCTTTTGATATTGTGCCTGAATGCAATGACATGTAAAAATAGTTGTTTTAGATGTATTTAGGTAAAAAAGATAATGCAAAGAATAGTTGTATATTGAAATATGTAACTTAGGGCTTACAGATGAATGTTCAAAGGTTTTTGACATGTCTGCATATCATCCATGTATTTGTGTTACAATGTCTGAAGCACCATATCAGTGACAGCCGCTTAGGGAGCAATAGTTACATGTCTTCTCTTAGAAAGCAAAGGCTTGGTGCACTATCATGACTTTTATTATCTTTTTCTGCAAATACTGAATGATGATACAACTACCTAGTTGGGCTGGAGGGAGCACTGTGCTACCCAGTACTGAGTGGCTTAACATTAGTATTCCAGGGTACAAGACTATTACACTGGTTCCCCTATATACTATATACACTTGTGATACCCCTGCTCTATTGACTAGTGTATTTGATCAGGTTCCAGTGGATGCTTCATTTGATTATAGGTCAAGTTTTATGAAATATTCAGGTGATAAAGTGGACATTTAGCAAATGTTTAGAAACACTGCTTACTTTAACACATTTTTGTAGAAATTTAGTGCATGTAAATGGTCTGTTGGACCACCTAAAATTTCATTTTGAATCAAATTGTATTTTGAATATTTTAGAACTTGAAAAGTCATTCTTCTTTCTTTCAATGCAAATGAAGGATATGAAAATTACAGTTTTCAGTAGAGAATAGCATATTCCAGTCATTTTCCAAAGTCCACTTACAGGATAGTCAGAGAACAAGACCACTACACATTCTGTAGAACCAACTGGTTGAAACACTGGGTGCTTGTCCTGTGGGCTACATTTTAGTGTCAAGGCTTGAGGATTGGTCACTCTATGACTTAATAGTGGTTGTGCGCTGAGTATACATGTATTCTTGCCACTGTCCACAAAATTGATGAAGCAGCAGAATTTAGTTACGTCTCAGAAAATGAAACCTGAAGTCGTATGTGACTGTCATTTAATGAAGCATTAGAGCAAATTTTATGATCTTTGCATGTGTATTCATGACATATATATGGCTTTAAAGCCTGTCTTAATAATCCGGGATTGACGTTGCACGGTTTTATATCATCTTCTCTTTAATGTTTCTTTAATGCCAAGTCTGCTGCTGACGGAAAAAAAGTTCCATATAGAGCAAAATTTGCAGACAGTTTATTGCTATCAGAATTCTGTCTATACTTTAACGGGGAAATGTTTTGTTTGAAATTACTTCAGATGTTTTCCTGAAATGATTTTACATGTACTTTATGGTGATGGTGTGTTAATAATGTAGGAGGAATACTATTGCCAGTATTAAACAGGTTTTGGCAAAATAGTTTGTTTGAAGTCTTTCAGACTTCATATTTATGTGATTTGAAAGTTCTGCTTGAACAACTACTATTATTGTTTTAAATATAGACAGCCAGGACAGAAGTATTTCATAGTATTGGTATATATATCAGTTTAAAAAAAGGCTTAAAAAGTAACTGAAGGTGTTACTTGTCCGATTATAAGTCAGATACAGCATCATGAGAGAAGTAGCAGGTTAGCGACTAGGACAGTCAAATGGTCCTCTTGCCTTACTGTGCTTTGCCATACAGTTCACAAGTTGTAGCATTCTAAAAGTTCCTTCTAGGGCACATCTGTCTATATATATTATTGAAGTACAAAATACGACAGTCTAAGCAAATTCAGGCATAAGTTACATTTGATTGATAACATGTATATTCACCTTTTACCACGTCACGCTAGATCTGCTTTGATATGGTCACATGATGAATTCACGCCAATTCTTCCAGCAACAATATTAGTATATTTCTACGCTATGCAAACGATATGTAAATTAACATTCATTTCAGCTATTTGTCAAACTCATAATGCAAAAGCAAATGCATTGTAGGGCGAATTCTGCAAGTCTAACGTGCAATAGCTTACCAAGTGAAGCTACTGACATATAAAGGGAAGTAACCACAGTAACGTAAACATATAGAGTGTACGGAAAAGAATGGCTATTTGTTGTTAGTTGGTTCCATCAAATCAGCAGAACGTTGATTTCAATATCAGAAAGGTAAACTTATAATGGAAACACACCGAAAAACGGCTTCCATGTTGCATTGTTCAATCAAGTGTGTCTGTACAATTCCAACTGTGCCTTCCCAGGAAGAAACAATAACTATATATCATTAATTGATAATAAAAATTAGATGTTTAGGATAGTACCAGCATGAGTCACAATATGTACATGTAGTGGTAGAATATTAGTGTATAAAATTGAGAATTAATTAAAGTTGCACTTATCATAACTTACCTAACTCTTGACTTTTTACCAGTGCGAACACTAAGCTGTTGTTTTCAAAAGGTAATGAGATTTAGTCTGCCATTTAATGATACCCAAGTATTGTTTTGATATTCATCAAAGAAAATGTCAGCATGTTATGCCTGTGGTATGTACCCCTCTGTGTCTGTAGAATTGAAGGAAATAAGAGAAACGCAGATGGTATTTGCAGGCAGCGCGTCTGGTTTTTCTATACCAGTTCCAGGAAATAATTTTGTACTCTACTATTCTAAGAAAACCCTGAAATCCAGAACCTGGCATCAGTTTGGAACGGCTGGCCTTGATTTTACAAAAAGTTATTAGGGATACAAAGGTTTTTTAAGTGCGTAATTTTGATATATGATGTACCTTGGAGAGGCAGGAACCATCACCCTTGTTTTGAAATTTTCCTACTTCATTTGAAGTTACACCTCTTCTTACATTTGCTTAAAGTGAGCTAAAATGTCAATTAGATTCTTCTCATTTAAATAGAAATTGGACAATGAGGAACAAATTTAATGGGAAGACCCCGGTCCTTTGAGATTTTCTTCCTTTGGAAAACTTGATTGTTTTCCTCTATTGACGATTGTCGTGGGATTTTCTTAGTGATTCTAAATTATTTATATTTTTATTGTTTTATGGTTTAATTGTGATTATTCTTTTCATGGTTAAATCTGTGTCAAGCGTTATTGAAAAAAACATTTTAGAAAAACAAGTTCTTATTATTACCAATCTTTTTTAAAAAACCCTGTAACATATAAATATTGTTGGCACCACTGCCTGTACAAGTTGATCCAATCTCAGGTCAGATCCAGCAGTTTTTCTTTGTAAAATGTGCTTGTATCTATGTGATGTTTATTGACTGTAGATGATTCACTTTCAGTTCCACATGCACTGTAAACCTGTCAGTTACTACCTAGCTCACTGATGTTTCCCATGATTTTATAATGTTATAGATTTTTATTGCCAGAGCACATTGTTGCAGGGACAAAGGTCATGTAATTATGATTATTTGTTCCATTCTATGCATTAATCAAATATTTCCCCGCTCTCACTTTGGCACTAGTAGCCAAAATAATCTGCTATCCAATATCCTGCTACATAATTTTATTTTTTTAAGTTGGATGTATAATGGTAGAAGATAAGTTCCAGCAGGGGTTACATGAGAATTTCCTAGGATGTTTTTCATCCTTTGGCCAAAAAAATCACTGATTACTGTTTCTTGGCACTCTGTCTGGGTTACCTTGCCAAACATGGACATTTTCCATTTTGATGTCAAAATGAGTATGCTGATATTGATTTGCCAATCTATTATAAGTAACATGGAGCTATTTATAGCAATAAAGTGTTGCTAATTGTGCTATTATATAGGCAATTGGCAAACATTCAGTAACATCAATTTTAAAATTCTTACTACCACTGCTTTTAGCTTGATTTTTTTGTAGAGAACACACATAGTGAAAGTGAATTATAAATATGTAACAGTATTTATCAAACTAATTATTTGCTCACTTGATTAGGTCTGCAATAATTCTTCTGTTCCTTATAGCTCTAGTTAATTAACAACTTGTCTTCAATTGAGGTAACAGTTTGTTTCAAATTCATTTAGTTTGATTGCTATGAAAGCACCAAGCTGATTATGCCCTGTGTTACTAATATTATTTTCGACAAATTTTTCTACGAGTTTAGTTGAAAATTGACTAATTGTCGCATTCGGCCAAATGCTCAGTTCGGCCAAATATGGTCAGTTCGGCCAAATATCGTATTCGGCAAAGTGTTGTAGTCTACGAAATGTCTTTCGATGAAATGTCGTGGACCAGCTCAATAACTTACTCATCTACTCCACTTGATAACGGATCTGATGTAAAATTTGTTTGAACGTTGTCACAAAAACTTTGCCAGCTTCAGTGTTTGGCATAAGTTTTATAAGCACACTAAGCTATAAACTGCAGTGTCCATGCAACTTGTTGTTGCTGTTTGTTACTGTGTAACGGTATCTTTTAACTATTCTCATGAACCAAAAATCATGGTGTCAGATTAAACTTGAATATGTCATGTCTATTAAATGTGGTCACTGATAACTCAGGGTTAATGACCGATGATGCTGTAAACATGTGACAGTGTTGGACAGATGTCTGTGCTCAGCTGACCTAAGACAAACATGTGACCCTTCACATACAGTTTTCCTGTCTCTTTTCATTTAAACACTTGGCAACTTGTCCCAGGTGAGCGTATCAGGTCACAGATTGCCTAATGTTTGCAACAATATGGACAAGGCAAATGATAAGTACTAGTATGTATAGAAACATCCATATTTTTGCAAGTAAGACATGCTGATACATAGTATGCTTACCTTGGACAAGTCTGCAAGTGTTTGTGGTATCAATCACTGTCAAAACACTATAATAGCAGGAAGGCTGTTGAAATGACTCATCAGGTTGAATTTTTTGGTGGTTTGCTTGTGAAGGGACTTTTGTAGTTAAACTTCCAAGCTGTTGCAGAAATTTAAGGCAGGGTAACTCTTCCAGGAAATAGATTATCAGTAGTATGTTACACACAGTGACCAAATATAGAAGTCTTTCCTTCTCACTGTACTTTTCAGGTGCACTTCAACAGAGTTTGATGCTGCTAAAATATGTTATGTTGAAAATTTGGTATAAACTAAAATGATAAATTTTCAAAGTACATAAGTTTGGGTCTGTGGCTAGTATGTCAGACCGTAGCTTTTTCTACAATTTTTGGCAAAGTGCTTTCATCATGTGTGGTTAAAAATTATGTAGGCCTACTATAAAATAAAAATTAATGAGAAATGGTAATAAATTTTGATAATTTTATGATCAGATTATGCTGATGAGGAGGTATAAAATTTATGGGGCAAGACATTTCCATTATTTACAATAATTGCCCTTTACCACTGAGTTTTTAATTAGAGCATGGTATCAGTATGTTAGTTGATACTGATTTGTTTACTTGAAGCTAATTGAATCATTTAGCCCACACTGTCCTCAAGGTTGCAGTTTCAAGTGGTGTTTAAGTCAAAGACAGAGGTTTGCTTGCGGAATTTTAAGTGTTTTTGTAGGATTTTAAAACTGAAACTTTAAGGTATTTGCACTCTGTGCAGAAGGAACAAAAATAGTGGTCATAGTGCATAGTATGTCAGTTGGCATGAAGAAGTGTGCAGGCTATAAAAGTTACAGGCAATACAAATAATCTCAAAGAGGATTGACTTGGAATTATTCATAGGTATTTTGAGAATGCATAATAATGCTATAAACCCAAGTGATTACATTTTTGTAGGTATTTATTCCTTAATTCCACATGTCCAAAATTCCTGGATATGTTGAAGTAAATATTACGGGCCTGTCAGCAGGTAGGTGTTCTCAGGTTAGATGTCTTCATGATGACGACAATGGAATGCATTGATCACTAGATGATTCAGTATTCTATTTAATGTTATATTCTATCTGTTTGTCCATGTGTGTATACATCAGTGAACATTTACCTTTGGTTTTTATGAAGAGGCTTAGATAAAGTATCTTCTGATATAAAATTATTACTTTTTCATTTAGTGGCAAGGTTTTGTCAAAAACTTAAGCGCCATTGAGACAAATCAAAGGAAAACTGGTAAACATGCTTGTATTTGTATAAGCTCTATACTTCAAATGATTGTAATAAAACTTGGTATGAATGTTAATTTGTTCCTGAATGGATTTTTATCATTTTGTATCAGTTTGTGTCAGTCAGTTAAATATTAACTTAGAGACCACTCTGTCAGGTCTTTTTTGACAAAATGGAGCTTTCAATTTTATCACAGAGACAAGTGTATGACCCATTTGTTTCAAGGTCAAGTCAAATAGGTCACTAAGTCAAGACAAAGATCAAACTTTGTAGAAACATGAGACTTTTGATGCTACAAGCTTTGAGACACAGCACCACTTACTTCAAAGTGTGGTGTTAAGTCACTCCAGTCAAAAACCTGTGTAGGCTGTAGACATATATTTTTCAAGACTGATTACAGAATGTTACTTGATGAAACCACAGCAAGGTTACTGGTCAAGTCAAAACAAATATTGGTTGGTTTATTTGGCACAATACGATTGAAACAGTAGGGGCTTCATAATAGCTCACTTGTGATAGCTACTGTGTTTCTAATATTCCTTAGAAATGCCAGAAAATATGAAAATTATGATGTAAAAAGAAGCATAAATAGAATTTCTCATTAAAAACTGTACTTCTACACTATAATATAAATTGTTTATGTGGCAAGAAGTATTGTAATGCTTATTTTATAATGCTTAATTAAATCTGTTGTTGTTCTTGAATAAGAACTAATAGATTCTTATGAAATTTTCAAAATTATGCTTGCACCCAGGTTAAGCTTACACATTTATTCTAAAGAAATATGATTGCAAATTATTGTTGTTTACTTAAGAATCATTCAATATAGATGAAATTGTGCAGTCTAGGAAGTATTTGCTTTGTTTGATGAAAAGCAGGGATGTAAATAGTGTCATTGAGTAAACCAGGATAGAAATCAAATGTCAGATTGGCAGAATATTTCTTGTGTAATTCTTGGCAGATGACAAGATGACATTTTCATGCTTTCACTAAGGAAGTCTGACATATAGGATTATGTATGAGAGGATTGATTTCACAACAGTCACATTTCATTAATACTACTAGAGTATATTACTGGTTGATCATGATTTATTTAAAAGTCGTTGAAAAAAGGAGAGTCCTGGAAAAGTACTTTCATTTTCATTTACAGAATTTTAAAGTGCTATAATTGCAGTAGCCAATGTGTCTGTTTTGGTTTTGTATTTCCCAACTCATCTTGGTTAAAGTTTCATATTCAAGATGATTGATTTAATTTGACATTTCTGGGGATATTTAAGGAAAAGGTACTTGACATGCACTTTTTTAGGAGCAGATCAGTGGTCCAGCAGTTAACACGCTGGACTTGTAATCCAGGGATTGCAGGTTTGATTGCCCACTCCTCCAGTTACATTATATATTATTTAACTAAATGGTCTTTCGAATGATACTTGAAATTGAGGTCCAATGTGTGGGTGCTGCTCACTGTTAGGGCGTGTTAAAGGACCAGACAGTGTCTCTGGAATGGGACATGTTCTCCAAAGTCTAAAATAACAAATCTCTACTGGGGACATTGGTCATATATGGATGATATCCAGTACCAAAGATAAAACTCTAAAACACATAGGTAGTCATTCAGTCTCTGAGAGGCAGCAGTGTAGTTAGTATAGGCATTAGATAGGGAAATGATTATGACCAGCACCATCTCTTCTGTCCATATTGGTCAGTTAGTGTTTGCTTTATACTGTATGCGTAGAAGTAGTTTTCGGCTTCCAACTGCTGACATATCAATGGTTATCTTCTGTGATTTTATTCTTAGTCTGATAATTCCTATGTGTCTTCACAAATTCTCATTTCTCAGGTACAAAACTAATGGAATAATTTATGGTGTCACAAATCCAAATAAACATACAGTTAAAGAAATGCTTGCTAATAGCGTTTTTAGCTCGACTATTCGGAGAATATGGAGAGCTATTACAGTCACTTGTGTGTCGGCGTCGGCGTCGGCCTTGCTTCTTTGGTTAAAGTTTTGCCTGCTAAGTACTATCATGCACATATCTCAGTAACCACTTATGATATTGACTTGAAACTTTGTTCATGTCTTTAGGGGTGTCATACAATCAAGGCAGATAACTCTTGAAAAAATTTAGTACAAATTATGGCCCTTGTTTGACTTTGAAAATTTGGTTAAAGTTTTGCCTGCTAGGTACTATCATGCACATATCTCAGTAACCACTTATGATATTGACTTGAAACTTTGTTCATGTCTTTAGGGGTGTCATACAATCAAGGCAGATAACTCTTGAAAAAATTTAGTACAAATTATGGCCCTTGTTTGACTTTTTGAAAATTTGGTTAAAGTTTTGCCTGCTAAGTACTATCATGCACATATCTCAGTAACCACTTATAATATTGACTTGAAACTTTGTTCATGTCTTTAGGGGTGTCATACAATCAAGGCAGATAACTCTTGAAAAAATTTAGTACAAATTATGGCCCTTGTTTGACTTTTGAAAATTTGGTTAAAGTTTTGCCTGCTAGGTACTATCATGCACATATCTCAGTAACCACTTATAATATTGACTTGAAACTTTGTTCATGTCTTTAGGGGTGTCATACAACCAAGGCAGATAACTCTTGAAAAAATTTAGTACAAATTATGGCCCTTGTTTGACTTTTGAAAATTTGGTTAAAGTTTTGCCTGCTAGGTACTATCATGCACATATCTCAGTAACCACTTGTGATATTGACTTGAAACTTCTAATGTCTCTAGGGGTGTCACACAGTCAAGTCAGATAACTCTTGTATAAATTTAGTACTAATAATGGCCCTTGTTTGACTTTTGAAAATTTGGTTAAAGTTTTGCCTGCTAGGTACTATCATGCACATATCTCAGTAACCACTTATGATATTGACTTGAAACTTTTTAATGTCTTAAGAGGTGTCACACAGTCAAGACAGATAACTCTTGTTTAAATTTAGTGCAAATTATGGCCCTTGTTTGACTTTTGAAAATTTGGTAAAGTTTTGCATGCAAGGTACTATCATGCACATATCACAGTAACCACTTATGGTAGTTATATCAAACCTTGCAATAGTGTTCAGGGTAAATTTTGTATCAAACAATTAATTTACCAAAAATTAAATCTATAGTTATAGATTTTGACTTTTTTTATGATTCAACTTTCCTAGTTTGTACTTAATAGTTAGCAGAATTTTGTTTTGCTATTACACTGATAAAAGTTTTGTTTTATTAGCAAACACCCACAATAGTCGAGCGTGCTGTCTTATGGACAGCTCTTGTTCATTTTAATGTGAGGTCTTAAATAATTAATTACTGTCAATTTCAATCACGTTTCTTTTATCCATTAGGATGTCATGAAATATCCAAGTTAACTTATCTATGTCCTTACAGTAGTTATTGTAATTAATCATATCTGGGACAGGGTTACTTTTTAAACAGATCTTCATTATTCCTTCAGTATTGTTTTCAAAACAGGAAAGAATATATTAGAATATTGAAACATTACTCATCTTAGATAAAGGTGCACATAAATAAATGCATGTTGTAAATAAACAGATTTTATATAGATTGAACGTATTTAAGAAATACTTCTGAAGCTCAGTAAAAGGGAGAGTTAAATATACTTCCTTCTCTCAGTATTATGACATCACTTTCTAAACCACTGGCACTCATGATAATCATGTTTTATTTGTCCGAAAGTATATGCATATTTTTTATAAAAAACCCCATACTTTTAAAATTATCATTGGTTATGTAATGTTAGGTGTTTTTGTCCAGAAACGGAAAGCACTCTTAAAGTATAGTAACTGTTGTAAAATTGTTGGACTGACTTGTTTTGAGTCAGAAGACAATCTTCCGTAGGTCAGACTCCTTCTCAAGTAATTAAAGATTAAAACTGTTTCTGAAGCAGCTTTGAACATATGTTTACTGGTTGACTTGTTAGTTGATGACTCATGATTCATTTTTGTCTTCAAGGTCACATTTCTATCAATAATGAAGTTTTAATTACATATTTAAATGTTTTACTTTGAAATAAAAAGATTATATATAACAATTTTAGCTGAATGCACATTCATGTAAACTTTCAAGATATAAAGTATTTTTGTGATACAGAATGTATTGAAGTATCACTAGTGCAATTTACTTTTTGTAAACTTTGAAGTGATTTCTCATTTCAGACAAGGGGACTACTTACCCCTAGTGCCACAGTTGACAAATCAAAGAAGATGTTGAGCCCGGGCACAAGAAAGAAAATAGCTGGTGCTACAAGAACCTTTAACGTACCACTTCCAGAACTTGTACATAGAGCACCACAGGGATATAAAGTGCCTTATATTGTGAAAAAGATCTGTTCATACATAGAACATCATGGTAAGTTCATAGTTTTTATTTTGAAGTTGTACTTTAAAGTTATGTGTATTTTTTCATTCAAAAATATAAATAAAAGGAAAAAGCTGACTGTAATTACCATATGACTATGAACCCATTTATCTCCTTGATTTTCAAATTTGACTACTGGATACTGCTGCATGTCTGGTGTAGACAGTAGACACGTGTGTAGATAGGAAGTCAGACTTTTCATCTAAAACTAAATTTGGTTAATTTACTGAAAGTATCAACACAAAAAGTCTAGTTTACAGTGTTGATTAAAAATAAACGTTTTTAAACAGTTCAATTTCTATGCAAACTTCATAGTAAAAAATTAAGGTCCAGGTATTACACTAGCAACTTTCAGTGTTCTGCCTTGGCCAAAAAAATGGCCCTTTAGCATTGTAAAGGTTGAATTAATGATGTTTATTGAAAGCAATGGTGGCAACATACTAAACTATTATTCTGTAAACTATAGTACATTTTTAGATGCCATAAATGTCTTGTATTCAAATGAGTTAAAAAAGACTGTTAGAAATATGCTGGATATATGTTATGTATAATTATGTCCTTTAATTGCAGGACTAGACCATGAGGGTATATTTAGAGTAAATGGTAGTCAGCGTGTTGTAGAGAAATTAAAGACTAGTTTTGATCGCCATGGAGATGCGAATCTAGAGGAAGACAATGATGTTATGGCAGTTGCAGGCCTACTGAAACTTTTCTTGCGTGAACTGCCGGAATCTTGTATCCCAGAATACTTGACAAGACGATTTGTTGCCATTCAAGAAGGTATTTCATTTATAATCCATAGACTTGAAATTTATTACTTTTCTTCTCCATTCCGTTTCTCAGACAGGGATATTTTTTAGTCGTTACTTGATTAAAGCAGACACGAAAACTTAATGTAAAACAATATAAGTTTGTTTTGTCTGCACATTTTAGTAACTCTATACCAGACGTTTCTTTCATTATTGAATTGATTTTGCTTGGAAGATCAATGATTTCCTTGTATATTGGGAGTTTTTGGCACATGGTGAAATGATAAAACAATCTTGAGATGGATCTTTGCTGTAGGTTTGCATGGAAAGATGCAGTTTTGTATTCAGTGTTAAATTAAGCATCATAATGCACATACTCCCCGTGGTGACTAGTTAAAATCTCTTCATTATCTGTGTTGCCAGACAGGTCAGTGCTTGAGAAAACTTCCAGCACCATTGTTGGTTTGATTCTTATCAGTGCTGCCAAATGCTTTTATGTATATTAATTGTCCAGCTAGCCTACAGAAGGGAGGTAGTTTTTGAATTGTAAGTTAAGGGTAGTGGGGATTTCCTTTAGCGATCTGCCATCATTCAAGTATATACAATGCTATAAAATCTCTAACAGCTGTCTATGCAATTGTAATGTTGAGACCCATTGAGCTATTGTGATCACCCCTTGTCCGTTGCCTATCTGTTCACACTTGTCATGTTAGCACTCTTAGAGGCTACATTTGACATCCGTCCTTCATGAAATTTGGTCAAAATATTTGTCTTACTGATTTTTTAAGAGATGTTCTAATCTGGGTAACCTGGGGTCACCTGGGGTCAAAAACTAGGTTACATGGTTGAGTCAAAGAAAAACCTTGCTAACACTCTACATGCCACATTTATTAACCAACTGTCATAAAAATTGGTCAAAATCTTTGTTTTAATGTTTGAATCTGAGTCACCTTGGGTCAAAAACTAGGTCAAACAGTCAAATCAAAGAAAAACATTGTTAACACTCTTGATGCCACTTTAATTAATGAACCATCATGAAAATTGGTCAGAATAATTAATGAATCATCATGAAAATTAGTCAGAATAATTAATGAATCATCATGAAAATTAGTCAGAATGTTTGTATCAATGATTTCTAGGTCAGGTTTGAAACTAGCTCACTTGGGGTCAAAAACTAGGTCTCTAGAAAAAATCAGCTCAAAACCACATGAACACTGAAGGTCACATTTGATACTCAATCATCATGAAATTTGGTCAGAATGTTTGTCTTGATTATTTCTAAGTCAAGATTGAATGTGAGTCACCTTGGATTTAAAACTGGGTCAGATGGTCAAATTGGAGAAAGTCTTCTTAATACACTAGTAGTGACATTTTATAGCCAGTAATCGTGTATACTGGTTAAAATGTTTGTATTGCCAAGGTCAAACAGAATGTTTTTGTTATGATATATAGTTTAAGGTTGAATTTCAGTAACATTAGTTCATAAGTAGGTCATGTACTTGAGCGAGCAATGTAGGACCATTTTGGCACTCTTGTTTATCCAGCATTCAGTACTAGAAAGGAAGGTCAGACTTTTGGCAACAATATTAAGTTCGTCTTTAGATATTAAGATTTTTGTAATCTGTTTTCCAAGAACGAATAAAAAAGTTTACTTCAAGTCTTTGCATTGTAAATTGATTCTTTGCCTCATGTCTGGCTTTCTTTTTAATGTCTATGCATTAAATAGACGTAGTAACAGGTCTGAAATTTAGTGATAAACTTAATGTAGTACCATGATAGGTTTGTCTGTATTTGTGATTTTAGATGTAAAAATTTGGTTTAAAGGTCAAATTTAATGCTACTGTTGTGATTTCATAATGCATGTATCAAAGACCGCACACCAGTGTCTACATGTAATAATGTGTGGTAAAGTTGATACGAACAAGATAGCATGCATGTGTTACTACAGCACATTGATGTAATTGTTTGTATTAAGAATAAATATTTACTGTTTCTTTTTTTCAGAAAATCAGCGGAATACTAAAGAGTTAGTAGCCCAGTTGAAAGTATTGTTGAAGGAGTTACCTGAAGAACACTATGATCTCTTGAAGCACATTACCCGCTTCCTGGCTATTGTGGCTTGTAATGAACCAGTCAACAGGATGAGTCCCATGGCACTGGCTATTGTGTTTGGACCTAATCTATTCAGGTATGAATCTGCATAATAGAGGCAAGAATAAGTGGTCTAGTTACTGGCAGAAAGTAAATAATGTGGAGATGATAGAGTTGAGTACAAACTTGCTAAAATGCCACCTTTGCTGTGTCAGCATACAGGACTGAACCCACACAAATGTCTACTTTCTCAAGTGCAATGCTGTCTTTGGGTACTGTATCAAATGCAACTCTTGTGTGCAATGGTATCTCTCTCAAGTAAAACTCTCTCAATTGCAATACTGTCCTTTGGCACTTTCTCAAAAGCTCCTGTCTTAAGTGTAATTATGTCCATGTCCTGTGTCTCAAGTGTCTTGTCTCAAATGAAATACTGTACTTTGTCTACTCTCAAAGGTAAGACCTCTTTGTCCCAAATGCCAGAAGACCAGAAGTGTTATAGTTTATTGTATTGTAGTTTCCAACATGTACTTGAAGATTTTGACTTCACTTTGATTTTGACTTCGTATAGCTTAAGGTTAATTAGTGTAATGTTGTAACCCAGAGGACCTGTGTTTGACCCTGGGTCAGGTTATTTGGAGACAGCTGATGCCTCATGTGCCTTATTCCATCCAACTGAGAGTCACAGTGATGAAAATTAATGGCCCTCATGAGTGGTGCCTCTCCAATAAGTGACCTCATGAGTGGTGTCTCTCCAAATAGTGCCCTCATGAGTGGTGTCTCTCCAAAAAGTGCCCCGTGAGTGGTGTTTCCAATAAGTGCCCCCATGAGTGGTGTTTCTCCAATAAGTGCCCCCTGCCCCGTGAGTGGTGTCTCCAATAAGTGCATCCCATGAGTGGTGTTTCTCCAATAAGTGCCCCCTGCCCCATGAGTGGTGTCTCCAATAAGTGCAATCCCATGAGTGGTGTTTCTCCAATAAGTGCCCACATGAGTGGTGCCTCAAGACAAGGTTCAAGGATTGAATATTTTGTATAAAGTAAACAGATCTCCTTTTTATGTGCTTCTTTGGGGAATAAATAGCATTACATTAGTATTAAACCAACCACAAATTCCTTATGTAATGTAAACACCTTTTCAGAGGCCTGAAATTGTCTATAGTGACCAATTTAAATAAGTTGTCACCATGTGATGTTTGCAAACAACAGTTGTATTGCTAGGATACTTTTTTGAGACTATTTTCTTGTACACTACTTTTGTGTGGTTTTGAATACCTTAATGTATGATTGTGAATTATTCTGTATAATTCTCTCCATGCAGATGTGGTAAAGGATTCCTAGCTCTGAAAGACCAAGGTTCAACAAACCAGATTGTGTATAGATTTGTGGTGGAATACAATAGCATGTTTAAAGATGCTATGGAAGATACTCCAGCAGTTTATTGGGTAAGTTCTCTTACAGTTATACAGGGTTACAGTTTATTGCTAGGATTACACTCTGTATACCTTACATAAATACAGTCATGTATAATGATACTTTGATGTGTTGTGCTGAAGTCTGGGGTTCATATATAAATCTTTCATAAAGTGCTGGTTTTTCATAGAGTAAATAATAGTTCAGGTAAAAATATGGCACTAAATATTTAAATGTTACATATGAAAGTACCAGATACTTTGGTAGAAATAGTTTTTGTTTTAATTAAAATATTGTTTTTTACCTAATTTTAGTTTATTTGATTGCTTTTTAGAACGTAAATTTCCATGCCTGTGTTTTAAGTGTTCCCTGAGCCATTAATCAATGTGTAGAGTCATTATTTATATCTAATTGACAGCATTCTTTACATTGAAAACAGATCACTGTTGTTATCAAATAGACAGAGAACTGGAGAAAGTTAAATCTTAATGATGCTGCATGTGTAGAATGTTAGTGCACAGTGATTTATGAAAACCTGTCTAGAAACAAATCCAGTGTAGCCTTGACACATATTAAATGAGAATTGTAGTACAAACTGCGCAGTTGACAATCCAAGGCTGTTTTGCTAGACCAGGGAATGTAAAGTTGCATTTGTTTTTTTTGTAAAGCAAATTGAGAAATCACTCTGGACATTTTTGATGTATTTTGTTTTATACTTTCATGTTTTTCTAACTTGATTTCTTGTCTGAAATACATAACAGAAACAACACACTTGCATGCACTGAAAATACCTGTATACTATATTTAAGTGCACTTAATATTGCATAGAAAACATCTTAACAATGTTTGTAATTTACAGCGCTTATGTTACCAAACCTTTGATGTGTTTTAGGATTGAAAAGTTTTAATGAGTTCATGAATAACCGTGCTATGTATTTTGTTGCATATTCTTGTTGATTATTTTGTTTTTTGTAAAAAAAATCCTAAGAGGCAAACTACAATAATTTTTTTTTAGTTTGCTTGATTAGCATTTATTTCCTTTCTGTTTTTTAAAGGAAACATTACATGTTCCTAATTTTGCACACCAGAGAAGATGTTTTTCATGTAATCGGAAATGAACATACTAATGTCAAGGAAGTTGATGCTTGTATTTAATGGTAATAAACAAAAACAAACATGTTTACATACGTAAACTTGATCAGATAAAGCAAGATTTTAAGTTGTGTATTTTGGTGTGAAATTATTAATTAAAGTGTACTTTTATATTGCAAAAATTAGCTAGACAGTTAAGTATCAAGATTTTACCAAGGTAGATAGTGGATCTCTAGTTAGGGTGGGCCAAATGGATTTTGTTTAATGAGGAAGTAACAGAATTTTTGAGTGTTAGATTAGGCCAGGGGAAAAATTAAATGGTTGTTGTTGTAGTGTTAAAATATTATTACTCGGAGTGGGTTAGAAAAGTCCTCAAGTAGTCATGTGTAAAATCAGTCAGAAAAAAAAATAAGTTGATTTAACGAGATTCTGCAAGAAATGCTTTAATTTTTTTATGATGATTTTTTGTGTATTTTACAAATTTAATAGCTATGCATTCTAATGCTTCTGTTGTTGCAAAGATGTTAGTTTGACTTCCCTCCAAATCAGAGAAAAGCTTTACAGTCTCGGTAATAGTCTCAAAGAAAGAAAATTTGGCCTGGTAGACTTGGTACTGAAAGTACATAATCAGTTAACTTAAGTTTAGAAATTCATGATAAACAACAATATTTCAACTTGCTAGCTAGAGAAGAGATTAAAAAGTAAGAGCTGTATCGAAAAGTTACTAAAACTGCATAATTATTTTGATGTGGCTTAAAAGTAAAACCTTTCTTCATAGGAAAAGGGTTTGGCTGAGATGTTTTCTCAGAATCACTTAATTTACATAGTCAATGATATGTATGTTGTAAGTCTGTTCTATTCAGGACATCATTCTGTTTGTTAAGACATCATTCTGTTTGTTAAGACATCATTCTGTTTGTTAATGATTTCATAGTATAAAATGAATTGTGTGTAGTGATTCCGGTAATTGTAGAGTAGATGCTTTTTGTGTTTGTTAATTTGCAAAACAAAGGAGAAGTGGTAAACAAATAACAAAGTGGGGTTCTAATTGATTTTCTGACTAATTGCAAGAAAAAAATGCCAGTGAAACATTAGACACTGGTGTTTGCTGTTGAAATACTTGTACCGAAAGCATAATATTTGTAGTCGTAAATTGTATGCTTTTGCAAGTGGAGAAGAGAAGCTTCTGTCTTACAGGTTGTAGGTTACTGGGAAACAGGAATAGTAACACTGTAAAATACTTTTGGTGGAGTTAACTGTACATAAAAGCTACATAGTTATCATACTAATGGTCAATAAAGAATAAATACTATCTTTTACCATTTCCTAAGTTGTGCACAAACTGTCATATTCTTTAATACAGGAGTATTAAAGTTATGGTTCTTTAATTTTGAAAAAAGCAATTGTACAAAATTGCACTTGGGTGTGTTCAGTGGTATTTTGGTATTTAAATTATGTTTATATAAACAATCCACTGTAAAAATGAGTATTTGATACCGAATCTTCTTCAGACTGTGATTTCAAGTAAATATACATTTGTTTATGCATTAATGGTAGGGCAAGCATTATTCCTGAGATGCAGGATGTAGATGGATGTAGGTCAGCTTTGTTACCATTTCGACATGACTATATGGGTACAGAAAGCAGAAAAGGATTAAATTTTATGATATAGATAGCTGTAAAAGAATTTGAGCATTGATGATCTGGTTCTTGTTTTGTCATAAAATAGATGCAGTTCTTCATTTTATTGAAGTTTATTTTGCCTATCTGATTAGGAGAGGAAAAAGCACAATATAGTCCCACCCCGACCTCCCCCTCCTAAGTTTGCACATAAGGAGGAGCCTGTGGTAGTAAACACGAAACCTACACCATTGCCAAGGAAGGTAAGAGATGCTGCGTGGCTTAGGCTCCCTTTGTTGAACTGGTGCACAATGTGAAGGTCACATGGCCTGTGGTTTCAGTTTAAGTCTGCACTTGCCCTTTCTGTATTTAACATACTCAAACACTAATTTTTGTTGTACTTTTTATACAACTGGCACAAATGATAAGAGCTCTGAGGTATGGTCAATAAAATATGTTAGTGGAGAAACTTTACTTTTTACCTAGTTTTCTGCAAGTTTGTCATATTCTTGTTGTACACAACTGAACAGCTTCAGATTGCTTTTTCCTATGAAATGGAAAAGAAATAAATTATTAAAATGCCAAGGTCAGTGATATACCTTTGACTATGAACTTGTCTGAATGTTTGACCTTTCTGTCTTCAAGGTTGATTCCATCTGGAGTGAAATTCTAAGTTGTAAGAATTTTATGCAACTAACAATGAATGAATAAGTACAGAATAATACATGTAGTGTTTGGAAAAAAAGATCATTGCATCTTAAGGCAATATACTTATTGGTAAAAACAAAGCTGAATGATTTGCTTAAAAATAAGTGCTGTTCAAACAACAGTCAGATGTTGAATACAGCAGCTGAAAAGTATATGATTAGTCACTGCCTCTGTTTCAGTAAGTTTCACTTCAGTTTTGGTCACAGTGTCACTCCCTGTTGTCTTCATCATCCATCTGATCTTCTGTCAAGTAGGGATATTCATTATACTGCAGTGCAAAAGTTTTCTCTTCCCCATCCTCCACCTCCTAAAGGTTTTATGGGATTTGTCCTCTATTCAAAATAAACTGTACTACATTTTGTACTTCTTTCCTTTTATAACAGTTATCTCTTTTAGTGGTCATAATAGCCATTCCTGGGTTTTTGTTACTTGTTTGTCTTTGCTTTAAGACTGTTCTCTTTAGATTTTAGAATTTAAATGCCATTACTTTGAGGACCATTTAAAATACTCCCAGAATTCACCAGTTCTTCTTCACTGTGAATATGCATATCAGCCCTTGTATATGGTACAATAAACATGAAAAACTTACAACTTTGTAAATCAGAAAAGGCTGTAAAGCAATAAATCTGTTTAAGGAATTTCATTCAAGGTGTGCAAGTATGAATTTTAATTTATGGTTTAAGGAAATGAGTCATGCATTTTAGATGAATGGATCTTCTTTTGTTTTAGTACATAACAACCAAAGTTATTACGAATGGCTAAATAACTGATAGGTTAGAAAGCCAAGTTTCTAGGTCATATTCAGTGAAAACTATGTATGAGCCAATCTATCAGACCTTGTTCAGGATATGGTTTGACAATATTCCAGTCCTACCCAAGTCAGTGTTATAGAACATTGTCAAATAACATATTTTTAGGGTGGTTTTAGCCTTCTTTGTTGTAGTACCTGGCTAAGTACTTCCCCAGGGACAAATTATTGATACTGCTTGCATATTCTCCAAAAAGCAGCTGCAACTACATGAATGTCCAGCATCCACATGAAATGCTCTTTTTTCCTTACTGTCCCAAACCAGCTAGTAATAGGGTAGAATAATTGTGTCAAGGGGTGGCATTTTGGTATAAATCATTACCTTCAACTTGAAACTGCCAAATTTGTATAACTTTTATAATTTGGATAAAGATAATGATAGTATACATGGCTGTAAAGATACGTATCTTTGTATTCAAGTAAGCATGTATACGTTTGGGCATTTGCAGAAACTGAAATACACACGAGGCTGCACTACTGACACATATGCTGAGTGATATTGACATGCCATTCTGGAGTATGAAGGCATCTCAGCTTTAGGTTCCCTGTGCTAACTTGCTCTTGGTCTTGTTATATACCCTCTCATAGTGTGCTTGATCCTTCATATCTTCTTGTTAAAAATTCCACCTTCAAATTACAGCTGAAAACCTAGTGTTGTTTATCACTTTTCTCTGCTTGTGTTTTCTTATGTGTTGCATTAACTTATTCTATAGCATGTGAACTTTGCTTTATATTTAAACTGCTGAGTGACTGTGTTGTCTATGCATTCTTGTAGTTAATATTCTTTACAGATGAATAAGAGGGTCATTCAAAAAAATAACTTTAAAATATAATACCATTTATATATTTTAATATATGAAATTTAGATAACAAAGCGAATTGACTAAATGCAATATTTCTCAACAGAACAGAATTTTTTTTTTTTTTTAATTTACTGTTTACTATAACTTGTTTCTTGTATTATTAAAGGTACAGCAGTGTGAATACATTACAAAGATCAGACTTTGACAAGCTTAATGTTTACTAGACATGTGATGTATAAGATTTTGAGTACTTCCTAAGATACAAAGTCAGTTGTATTACCAATTGAAAGACCCTCGTATTTACAAAATGTTATAACATTTTCTCAAAATACGACTAGTGCATTATATGTAATTTACTTACTACATATATTGTAATTATTTAGAGAAGAGTGGTTTGTTGTTAAATAAAATTAGAAATCACCTAATTTCTCTCTTGCATGTCTTCTTTCGTGGAGAATTTCATTAAAAGTGATGAAAGATTCCGTGGCATTACAGTTTTTCTTCCATAATGAAGTGGTAGAAACATTTCCAGAGAAAATCAGCCTTCTATTAGTGTCATTAGAGCAGACATTTGTTAACAACAGAAAATACTAGTTAGCAAAACAGAGCACTTGAAACAAGAGTGTGCAGTGAAATGAAATCTTCTCCTTGCCTATTTGGAAGCAGGGCACAATGTAGCTTAATTTAAGAATAATTTTGTTGAATGAAAACTTTGAAATTTCTGAAATCTAATTTTCTTAGGACAATGCTGAAAAGAAATCCTATTTGAAAGAAAGTCCCTACTATCGGGAAATCTTTTCAGCCCAGTTTTATTAGAATTTTGATAGAAAATAAGAGTAATGAATGGTAGTGAATGCTTCACGTGGGACCTTACTGAAGTCACAACACTGTCTGTAAGACACCAGCATTTCTTTATTTCCAAGGTGTAGACTTGATAGTAATTTGACAAGTGCCACTTGACAATCTAGCTAAAATAAATTAGCATAAATTGAATGAAGGGACTTGCTGTAAGTCAGTAGTTGGTGTAAGTCTCAGGGAAGGACTGTTTGTGCATACACAGAAAACTGGATAAATAGGGGGTAAAATTAGTGAAAAGTCTTTAATGTATTTTCATCCAACTTTAATATATGATTTTTTTTGGGGGGGGGGATCCTTATTATGAAGGTTGTTAGTTAGATGTTAGACAAGACATGAAGTCTTTTAGGTTAGCTTGGTTATAACTACTCACTTAGTCTATTTATTTGAACTATGTAATGTTCCCATCTAAAATAACATTCCTAATCTCCAACATTCTCATAAAAACATTTTGTATGCATATAGTAGTAAATGCAAATACTTAGCATATCAAAACATGCAATTAAAAGGTCGGTCAGTGTGATTCATTGTTTAAATATGGGTGTTGAAAAACTTCAGTACAGCGCGGGGTGTTTTTCCATTGTCACCCACACCGGGATCCTCAAGCATCTGACCGGCAAATGGGGGGGCGGGTCGCGGCACCTGTGCAGGTCGGGTTTGCGGTGTCCACTTCAGTCGAGACTGAATGTTGTTTTTCGATTGACTTTAAATTGTCAATAAAAAAAGAAAAAAGAAAAATAATTGTAATTTGTGTTTTTAAACTTTCCGCCCAAAATTATCGTGGTATCAACAAACAACATCTTTAGGATCAAGTAAAACAACCCCGGCAACACAATAAATCTAAAAAACAAACTTACTTTAACTATTCCAAACTTATGATCTAATAATCCAAAAATCAACTATTGTCATGTCTCAAACTTTGTCATACCACTCTCACTAAAGAGATCAAAGAAAGGGGGATGCCAGGGGGGGGGTTTTTTTTTTTTTTTATTTTTGTTTTTTTTGTTTGATAATGTATTTTGAAAACACTTTGCAGTTAAAATAACTTTATTTGGCAAAATGAAAAAAATAACGGGGGGGGTGGAAGGCTATGAACGTTGGCAGGAGGTGGGGCAATCGTAAATGACAAAATAAAAAGTAGTGCTGTAGATTCATTGTTGCTAGAATAAGGCTTTTTGGGGGAAAAGAAACTCGTTTTGATATTCAAGATTTTTCGTCATTAATAATGTGCATTTCCGTAATATTCGGTTGTTTGTGTTATCCATACAAAATAATAAAATTAAATATAAAAAGAAAGCATAATGCAACAAAGAGAGGTCTCACAACTGAACCTTGCGGTACACCAAAATAGCAGACGGCAATTGTGTTTGGGGTGCGGGGGGGTATACAGGACATTGAACTTTGATATAAATCTAGATCATTTTTTGCATTTGAGAAATTGAACATTGGACAATAAATATTACAATAATTTAAATATTTACGCACTTTGATGCATTGTCTGTCGACTTTGTAAGACAGAGATACTCAATATCTCCTGCAGACAAATATGCGTATTCACTCAACATTGACAGTTATCTTTCAGAAGAATTGTGTCAAATAGCTTGGGTTTGCAAACAATTTTTGAGTTAAATATGTCATCCTTTATTACAGGCGATATTTTTACAACACCCACCGTGATTGACAAAAGGCAAGTTGGGATTAAAAGGATTGACCAATTACGGCACATATATTTTAAATCTACATAAACGTGATAAATATAAGTTCAGGAAGGAAAGAAAACGTTTTGAAACAATTATACATGTATCTAAAAATGATGATTTTTTAGGGGGGGGGGGGGGGGGGGGGGTGCAGTAATACTGGCGGGGGGGGGGGGAATTCGGAACAGAAATAGGGGGGGGGGGGGGGGGTGCTTATGAAGGGAGGCGGCGTAGATGAAAAATAAAAAGTATTTACAGAAATTGATGTATTCTACATTTTGTATACCAATAAATATAATAAAATAATTGTAAAATACTTTATTTCAGTCGAAGTTGGTCACCGCGATTCACCGGGGCCGGGGGGCCGTGAATCACCGCCGAATATCTCAGCGCATCGTAAATGGTCGGGTGGCCGTTTGGGTGACCAAACTTTTTAGGGTGACCTCGTCACCGTGACTGGTCACCTAGAATGAATTTCTGTCGCAGTGACTGGGTGACATTTGGAAAAAACACCTTGCGTGTACTGTAAAGCCACTTTTTAAAATTTATTGCTTCATTAAGTAAAAACAGCCAAAGTTTGCAGTAGCAGTGTTAAATAAACATAATAATGTTGTAGATCTACTTCATAAATGTGAAAAATATTCTCTAATTTGTTTTGTACAGTACAATATATTTTCATTAACAGTATATTATACACTGGTGCCTAAGACTATAGCTACAACGCAGCAGCATTACATTCATGCAATATTTTGCTTCATGCAAGAATAACATTATGCAGTATTGTGTGCTTCATTCAGAAAGTTGCCCCAAAAAGTATGACAGACATTATAGATTTGCTGTACTGTTTAGGGACACTGTTCAAGTTGAGATTATTTTCACAAGAAAGCAACCTTTACATTTGCCACCCACAATTTACAGTATAAATCTACGAAAACTTTTGGAAATCCCCTCAAAAATGATGCATTATTATCAATTCACAATCCAGTGGCGAGTGAACACCTGTTTAATGGTTGATCATGCATACCAGAAATGTCTGAACTATTGTTGCCAAATATGTTTTATGTGCACTTTTGTATATGCTTAAGAGTTCATCAAACTGTAGACAGAAAAATATATTTCCTGAAAGTTGGTGAATAGCAGTAGATGTCTGATATTTATAGTACTCAAGTGCACTTATGTACTAACCTTTAATGAAATTTATGTTATGTATTCCTTGAAAATCTGTGAATCTTCCTGCCAAGTATGAGAAGATGCCATTAATGAAAATCAAATCAGATTTCTGTATGAAAGTAAAATTAAATGGTTCACTGTTGTTGTAGTCCATTTATTTTCCTGTGTTTATTTTTTCAGAGCAAATTGAAGAGTCATGATGGTTTCACTGTACCTGAGATAGAGGAACCAGACCATAGTGAGAGTTCCATTTCCTCCAGGGGGCGCTACTCTCACTCCTACAGTAGTCCAAACTTCAGTGATGATGAGATGACTGGTAGATTGTCCCCTTTCCATTTAGACAGGTATGTATATGTAATAGAGGCTAAAAAGAGAAATTTATACAATTTAGTGTTTGCCCTACATTTCTGTCCAATGAAAATATCTTTAGTGTTTGCCCTACATTTTTGTCCAATGAAAATATCTAAATTTTTAAAATGTTCCCTGTCTATTTGCCATAAACCTCAGACAGGTTATTCTATGTATCACTCTATCTTGATAGAGCAAGACTCTATAGACCTGTTTGCGCATGACGTCATAAAATGTAGTAAATAAAGACTAAATGTAGGGCAAACACTAAGTCAGTTAGAGGCTAAAATAGAGAAATTTATACAACATAGAAACCCAGTCGGTCGCTAGCGCTCCCTCCTTTGGGTTTGTATATTTCTCTATTTAGCCTCTAACTATTACAAATGCCATAAACCTCTACAGGTTTTCATTCCTCATCTTGATAGAGCAAGACCAAAACCTGTTGGCATGAGGCAAAAAGTAGTAAATAAAGACTAAATGTAGGGCAAGCACCATTTTTCATTGGACAAAAATGTTGGGCAAACACTTAACTAATTTCAGAGAAACCAAAGGGGGGCAGAGCACACTGGGTTTGTTTAGGAATTTCTTGGGTTTAGCCTCTAACTGACTTTAACTTTTGAAATTCAAAGAACAGTTCTTTAACAAGTTTTAAATACTGGCAGAATGAAGTCCTGATTGTCAGAATGATACAGTCATACTATAAGATTAAGAGTACTTGTGCCCTTTTGTACAGTTCCTGCATCTCACCAGCTCCCGGATCCATCATTAAGTATTTCAATTAATCCTATTGTCTTTTTGTCATTTGATTGTAGACCTGTAGGTAATGTTATTACAGCTGCATAATTGATGAAATTGTGGCATATGGCAAAAAAAGGAACCCCTCTGTGCAGAAGATAAGTTTCTCATTTAGGTTTTGTATAATCGTCCCCGATTTATGAAAACTTCTTTTAGAGTCTGGAAATATAGGATGATTGAACTAATCTTTTTTTTTAATCGCCCCGTGAACCTTTGAGTCAGAAATATAGGATGATTGAACTAATCTTTGATAGTGGTGATAATCATGTTGTTTTACTTGTTTTCTGTTACAGTGACAGTGGTTTCAGTCTCGTTGAGTCACCTGTGCCATCAGCACGAACTTCAGAGTAAGTACAATCAGCACTGTTTATTTTCCATCCCCATTTAGTGTAAAAGGAGAGATTTTCTACCTACTGCATGTCACTTCTTACAGACACATACATGCAGACTGAGTTTTTTACTGCATTCTTTATAAATGTCTGCACTTTCACATAAATATTGGAACCAACTCCATGGTTGAGTGGTTTACATAAATATTGGAACCAACTCCATGGTTGAGTGGTTACAGTCACTGAAACTTCTTACTGACTGTTGGTAATTGGTTTGAGCCCAGCTACATGCTATGTCTTTTTGTGTGAGAAAGTTTGCAGTTTCTTAAAGAGGATAATGGTCTAGTACTGGTTCTTAGGGTAGTGATGGTTGAGTAAAACTGCCAAAAAGTAAAAAACTACTATACTGTTGAAACAGGTTTTATATCCAAGACATGGCTTCATTTTTGAGGCTCATTCTTGATATATTAGGTTTATATCGTAGATCCTTCAGCATACCCATGTCTTACAGATATTCTGACCACTAGAGCCTTCTGTAATACATGACAGTACACATGCACTCCATTCACTACAGAAGAACGACCAAAACTGTATAAATAAAAAGGTATATTTGCACATGATACCTTTTGACATTTTACAACATTCTAAAAATGACATACGTTTAAAAATGTTTGGGAAAAAACAAAATTATTTTTGAATGGAATCCCAAAGGAAAGGTCATCCATTTGAAAGATATGAAAACAATTGCCTTGGCAAATGTCCAACTGTATGAAATTGTTAAAAAAAGATAAAGTATCAGTTTTTCATATGATACTGACAGCTTTCTACTACATATCTATGGGTTGTAATTTATCCACATTATATATGTTTAAAGTCTCCTGCTTTTAATATGCATGCACATTGTCAGTAACAATCTTAAGATATTGATTAAACTATGTTCATGCCTTTAAGGGTTTCATGAAAACAATCCACAGGCATATTTAGCTCATTTTATACAATTTAGTACCAATTATGGCCCTTGTTTGTATGCTATTTATAGAGATGTGAAATAAGCAAGGAATTACTATCATGTACTTTTTTAGTAACCACATGATATTGACTTGGAAGTTCGTTAATGCCTAGGGTGTATAATGATACAAGAAAGATGAACAGTGTATAAATTTAGTACAAATTATAGCTAGTTTGACATGGAAGAATTTGATTAAAGTTTTGACTGATTGGTACCAATTTACTTCACATTTGTCAATGAGCAATGTGGTATGAAATTAAACAATACAATAATGGATATATGGACAATGGTAAGACAGTTTACTCTTGTTATTGATAACATTAGCACATAAATATGGGGCCTTATTTCTATTTAATAGGTTAATAATTATTTCATGCATTACATGATTTCTGTTTCATCTTGACACATTATTAATTGAGGTTGAAACTTTCATTAATTCTCTAGGGATTAATTAGCAAGTCAGATAACTCTTTTAAATTTTAGTACAAATTAGGCCCTTGTTTGAAGTTGAAAATTTAGTAATTAAAGGTTCTTGCCTACAATGACGGTAACTATCATTCAAATCTCAGTAACATTTATGATATTGACTTGAAATTTGTTAGATGTCTTAAAATGATGAAACAGTAAGTTAGCTAAATCTTGTAATTTGATACAAATTATGGCCCTTGTTTGACTTTGAAAATTTGGTTAAAGTTTTGCCTGCTAGGTATATATGTCAGCATATTAAGTGCCCACTTATGATATTGACAAGAAAGCTGGTAATATCTTAACAGGTGTCAGGTAATCAAGTTAAAGATGACTATTGACTAAATTTAGTGCAACTTAGGGTTTGATTTAAAATTTGGTTAAAGTTTTGCAGTCAAGGTGAATATCATGCATATATCTCAGTAACCCTTATGGTAGCCTTTATATCAAACACTTAGACAACTGCATTTCTGGATAAATTTTGTATGCATTGAAAAATTAATTGTTCCGAAGTTAAATCAATATTTAGCAGCAGTTTGAACTATTTTATGATTCAATTGTAGATTAATACTTAATATGTTAGCAGAATTTTTTTTTGCTATTAGTACTGATAAAAGTTTTTTTTATTAGCAAGATAGGTTACAGAGTAATTGTTTCTATCTATATTGGACGCTCTTTGCATATGATACTGACAGCTTTCTACTTACATATCAAAGGGGTGCTAATTTATCCACATTATATATGTTTAATCTCCTCTTTTAAATGCTTGAAGTTGTCTACAATCTTAAACAATTAAATATCTGCAAATTAAAAAGATTTAAAAAAATACCACAGCATTTTTTAGTTCATTTTTTTACCTATGAGCACCCCATCTTTACTATAGAGATGTGAAATAAGCAAGAGAATTACATCAGTACTGTTTTTACCAATACATGCTGTGTTAGCAGTCTGGCCAATGAGTTTTGTACTGTAATCTGATAATGATACAGTAAAGAAAGAAGTGAATTAATAAATAAGTAGTTTACAAGGAAATTGGAGGTATTGCATTGAAATGATCTACCTGGTTACCATCATGGCCTTCAATACTGATCAGATAAAACATTTGTCAATGGTTTTGCGAATTTGGCTTTGGAAATTATACAATACAAATAATGGGTATATGCAATATGGCTTAGGACCGTTTGTGATATTGTTATTGATAACATTGGAATGCTTAATTTCTATTTAACTAGTTAGGATAATTATTTAATGCATTAAGGGATTTGTTTTATGAACATTATTAATAGGTAAATTTCATTTTCTTCAAATATTGTAATAATTTTAATTTGTAGTTTTCAGAAATTGTTTGAGATGATTAATTGTAGTAAATTTAGGAATACTTTTAAACCATTATATCCCAAAACATCATGCGAATGTCAATTTCTTGTCAAGGAAAAGATTTTATTTGAATTATGGACCTTTTGCTTAGAAACTTCAGATCAAATTTGATTACTGTCCACTTGTTAGTATAGCCTTTTGCGATATTCTATTTGTAAAGTGTGAGCATTTTAATGCCCCATTATGAGACCTATCTGTAAAAAAAGAGCTGGAAATATTTTGCTGTGAAGGTAATGTTTTTGAATTGACACTTACTTTAGAAACTAAGTTGAAGTTTGTTACTACTGCCATATCAGTGAAAACATGATATATCTCACTTAAGTCCTTTAAGTGTCTAAACCTACAACTGCATTTCTGCAGTATTCACTTGGGATGATCAAAAATTTATTGTTCTCAGGTAAACCAACATTTGGCTTAATAGTCTTGCACTATGTGATGCCGTTGATATTATACTAGATCCTTGTTTTTTTTTGCCTTTTACTGTCAAAGTTTTGTTTTTTGTGCAAGATGGAGGTTACAGAGTAATTGTTTCTAACTATATTGGAGGATTTAGCATTTTTTTTACTGTATCTCTGTGAAACTTTTAGTATAGACATAGTCAGACTCTATGGTCATGTGGTTAAGAGTCGCTCACCATAACTTCTGATAGATTGAGGGTCATGGGTCTGAGCCCTGCTACTAACAATGTCTCTTTATGTGATAAAGTTGGCAGTTTCTTACAGAGGATAGAGATCTAGTTTTGCTTCTTCCCAGGAACGATTGTTATGTAAACTACCCTCCTGTAAACATGACCGAAATACAGTTGTAATGGGCGTTAAACTCTCACAGCTACAGTTAGTATAGACTTGTCTTTATTTTTGGAGAAAATCTGTTAATGATAATGATGCCCAATAAATAATTACCAACTGAAGAGCAAACAGTGTAGATTAGGGCTGTAACGATACATTCGAATATTCGATTTAGTTGAATACAGTTTTGTCCGAATTGTATTTGTTATTTGCCATGTGCCGAACAAAATATTTACGAATATAGATAAAAATTGCATGATTTAAACTAAAATCATTTAAATTTACCTAAAACAGATGAAATCTACTGAAAACGCTTCCGTTTCGTACTATTTCGTCATAATACCACAACGGTTGACGGATATTTTTACAACATTTATTTAATAAGTCGTCGGGCGGATATTTGATGCTGGTTTACAATTGAAAAAATGATTTTCATAATTTTCTAGGTTTTAAATTGATTGAATTCATTTAAACCTCACATTCAATTAAAATTTGATTTCAACAAGTGGGAATTCCCATTTTACGGCATCCAAAAAGCGTCTACATCAACAGCATGTCTAGCATCGAAGAAACCGTTGAAATCATAGATCCTCTTTACTCTATAGTCATGTCTAGTCATTTTTAGCTCGACTATTCGGTGAATATGGAGAGCTATTACAGTCACTTGTGCGTCGGCGTCGGCGTTGCTTCTTTGGTTAAAGTTTTGCCTGCTAAGTACTATCATGCACATATCTCAGTAACCCTTATGATATTGTCTTGAAACTTTGTTCATGTCTTTAGGGGTGTCATACAATCAAGTCAGATAACTCTTGTATAAATTTAGTACAAATTATGGCCCTTGTTTGACTTTGAAAATTTGGTTAAAGTTTTGCCTGCTAGGTACTATCATGCAGATATTTTAGTAACCACTTAAGATATTGACTTGAAACTTCGTTAATGTCTCTAGGGGTGTCACACAGTCAAGTCAGATAACTCTTGTTTAAATTTAGTACAAATTATGGCCCTTGTTTGACTTTGAAAATTTGGTTAAAGTTTTGCCTGCTAATTGGTAAAGTTTTGCCGCTAGGTACTATCATGCACATATCTCAGTAACCACTTATGATATTGACTTGAAACTTTGTAAATGTCTTTAGGGGTGTCACACAGTCAAGTCAGATAACTCTTGTATAAATTTAGTGCAAATTATGGCCCTTGTTTGACTTTGAAAATTTGGTTAAAGTTTTGCCTGCTAGGTACTATCATGCACATATCTCAGTAACAACTTATGATATTGACTTGAAACTTTGTAAATGTCTTTAGGGGTGTCACACAGCCAAGTCAGATAACTTTCGTATATCTTTAGTGCAAATTATGGCCCTTGTTTGACTTTGAAAATTTGGTTAAAGTTTTGCCTGCTATATAGGTACTATCATGCACATATCTCGGTAACCATTTATGATATTGACTTTAACTTTGTTAATGTCTTAAGGGGTGTCACACAGGCAAGACAGATAACTTTTGTTTAAATTTAGTGCAAATTATGGCCCTTGTTTGACTTTGAAAATTTGGTAAAGTTTTGCCTGCTAGGTACCAACATGCATATTTCTCAGTAACCATTTATGATATTGGGGGTTGGGGGTGTGTTGGGGGGGGGGCGACTTTAAGTTTTTATGTTTTTGGGGGGGTCACACAGTCAAGACAGATAACTTGTTTAAATTAGTGCAAATTATGGCCCTTGTTTGACTTTGAAAATTTGGTTAAAGTTTTGCATGCAAGGTACCAACATGCACATTTCTCAGTAACCACTTATGGTAGTTACATCAAACTTAGCAATAGCTTTCAGGGGTACATTTTGTATCAAACAGTTAATTTACCAAAAATTAAATATATAGTGATAGATTTTTACTTTTTTTATGATTCAACTTTTCTAGTTTATACTTAATAGTTTTAGCAGAATTTTGTTTTGCTATTATACTGATAAAAGTTTTGTTTTATTAGCAAACACCCACAATAGTCGAGCTTGCTGTCTTATGGACAGCTCTTGTTTACTAAACAATTCTAGTCATTTGAACTCAGAGCTCATTTAAGTGTTTTGAGTACCAAGAAAGTACTATTATCTAGTCAGCAGACTGTAAATATATTGTTGGCAAAAGCCATATAATGTTCACTTGTTCAATGATTTTAGTGTAGTATTTGTATTCGTCACCCTGTATTCATGATACGTATCGTATTCGCCCCTTAGTGTATTCGTTACAGCCCTAGTGTAGATCATGATCAAATTGTAAAGACTACACTGTTTTAAGAAATGAATTGTCGAGCATGATGAAATTTGATTGGTTACTTGCTAAATGACTTTAGACATACTCATTGAATGAAGTATCATCTTACAATTAAAACAGGAAACTAATAGACTTAAGTGTTAAGCGATAAGGAGTGATAAGGCACACCTTTAACAAGTGATTTTGTGAGAAACAGGATTATAATTCAGCATCAAATTTGTTATTGTGTAAGCGCTGATATTCTAGGACAAGGATGGTCCATGACAAAGTTTCTGTTGTCATTTTTAAAGTTTACCTTTATTTCAAAAGTTTATGTCCAAGTACATGCAGTAAGTAGAAAATTATTGGTAGTTGACAACTGAAAATCTTGCAAGTAAAATCTTGTAATTTCTAATTTTCAGGTTTGTGGATAAAGCAATAAAAGCAACTGTGATAGGACATTTATTTGGTGATGAGTCGTCTCTTTTAAATGCCAGTATTGATACAACCATCCGGGAGGACCAGGTTGAGCCGGGTAATGTTCTCACCGTACTTGGCTAGACATCACACACACAACTATAATGTATAGTCTTGTCATGTGTTAGTGGCCTGGAAAATGTGCAACTGTCAACATCAACATAATGGCTCAATGTCAATCATGTGATGTACCAGTTTGTCAGATACATACTATATTTGAATCCCTCCCAGCTAGTTAGATAGGAACAGTTTCAACTGAAGAACTTGCATCACTTCAAGTGTTGTTCTTACTTTATTCCATAAAACTTGCCTCCTTACTTAATTGTCTTAAACTTTCATGGCAACCTGAATGGCGATCTTTGATTATTATATAATATGTATAATATGATTTAATTCATTATTTCTTAACAGAACTATATAACAAGTACAATCAACTTTTGTCACATGTTTTAAACAGTTTTGGGACATGGTTTTAGATAGGGACAAGTTCTCAGAAAGTTTTTTTTTTCAAATGACTAAGAGTAGAACAACAGTTGTCACACCAAATTTAAAATATCAGGAAATTTTGTGAAAAATATTATGAAATTATGAAATACCAAGATGATGTTTTAGTAGTTAAAATGTTAAAAAAATTTCTTTGTCTTTTTCAGGGGAAGACTTCAATGATGTCCGAAATAGTAACCAAAATGATCTCAATAGGTGAGTTATTAACATGTGGGTTTCTTTCTGTTTGTAATGAAGTCAGAACTTGAATCATTTAAGATTTAATGCCCACATCTTCTGCAATTCTAGAGTGGTAATTCAAATTTAAAGCATTTCAAGAAAGCTTAAAGAACCTGAAACATGTGGGATCAGTAGGGAAATACCTTGGTATTATTGTTCACAGTCATGTACTTTGCTTTTAGTTGAGTACACATGTACTGGTATTAGGCATTTAAGACTGTGTTTTCATGAATACTTTACTATTAGAATTTGAAGCATGGAATACTAGCAGATTGGTAGACTGTTTACCTACAAGGTTGCCAAGAAAATCTATTTCATTCCCAGAGATACTTTTGTCTGTCTCATCCAAGAATAGTAATTCATAAAGGAAGTGAAAAACTGCCTCCTCCAGAAAATAACAGTCTGTGCCAGTTGCCATGCATTTTTTCACAGCATCTACCTGATTTATGTTTTAGTACATCAACCAATGCTGGTGTTAAAGATAGAATGAAGATGTTTGAGGTGTCCAGTAACCAGGACAACGAAGGACTAACAAAACCGATTAAACAGAAACCGAAATCCAAGGCATTTGAAATGTTCGAGAGTAAAGGCATTATTATTACACAGGTATGGCTGATACTGATCTTGGCAATCTGAATAATGTCACATAATGGGGCTGAAACAGGAGGTGCCAAATCAACTTTCTTTTCCAAAACGATCAATTTCTGAGTAACTTTACCAACCCAAAAGAGCAACATTACTGATATTCCAGAAAGCAAAATGTTAAAGACTGATTGCACCATAACTTGTGTCTACATAATTATTTTTGTCATTTGATAAACCACATGTGCAAATTTAGTACCTGGATGAAAGCTAATTTAGTACCTCACTAAATTAATTCTTATTCTTAGTTATCTTCCGGTAACTGACAGCCACAGTATGTGAAGGTTCCTCTTGAAATACTTTGCCAGTTAATAATAGAAAAACCTACTTGGTGTCACACAAAATACATAAAATTACAGATATATATTTCCTGTTTTCAGATAATTTATTGGTTGGTGCTTTTATATGTGTCTGTAGATATAAGGCACTCTTAAGTCAGTTTCCGGGGAAAGGATTAATAAATTAGGTTTCTGACTTGCATGGTATTAGATGTAAATCCGTGTAAATCAAATAGAACAGTAACAATTTATTGAATGCTAATACAGTCAACGTGAAAACGGGCAGCAAAAAACCTGTTGTCAAAATTTGGGGGGTGTGGGCAATTGATATATTGTCGTCATACTAAACGCAAGTTTCATCATCATTTGTCAGATAAACATGCTATAAGCATTATCCGAAACAACGATTTATCCGATGCATATGGTTTAATTTTGCAAACGGTTGCACAATGACAAATCAAATACAAAATGTTTTGTATCGGATCAACAATGGCAGATTTAGTTAATCGGCCTTAAAACGCTTAATAAGCCAGAAACTGTGGCGCTGATCACTTTTTGAAACAGGAAACGATCATTTAATTAACGTGGATTACCCCCTTTTCATTGCCGATTGTGAATAAAAATACAACGGCTAACTACAGATTTTTTTTCGTTTGATTGTAATGAATCAAACAATTTCAAACGTGAATGCATTAATTAGCTGAATAACGATTATTATTTAGTTGCACGACAATGAAAATTGCCTCCAAATTGCGAAGTTATGTTGCATCAAATAAACAATCAAGCAATTTTGGCAATTGGGGGGGAGGTTGGGGGGGTTAATTTACGTGTGAAGGTGACAATTAAATGTTGGCACTTCTTTTCATCACCAAAAGCATCTTTGAATTATATGTGCCCGTACGTTTGAGGTGCAAACAACTTTACAAGAAACAAAATGCTCTGATTCAGCCAGCTGTAAAATTTCATGGCGTGTCAGTCCATCAGGGGCAAAAGAGGGGGGATTTTTTTTTGGGCCCCTGCCCCGGGGCACAGGTGGCCGCATTCCGGCCCGTTTAAAGCAAATTTGGACGGGGGGGGGGGGGGGGGGGGGGGGGGGGGGGGGGGGGGTGGGGGCATTGGCTTGGCCTGCGGGGGGGGGGGGGGGGGGGGGGGGGGGTGGGGGGAGTTTGACTGTAGATAGTAAAGGGCAGCAACTGTGAAAAAAAAAAGTTTTTAGTACGTCCATCTGTCAGTCCATCAGTAGACGAAATCTTGTGAACATTAATCTTCAAAACCCTTGGTCAGAATTTAATGATACTTCACAGAAGCGATAAGTACTATGCCTAGTTGTGCATGGTCCATGTTTTGTGCCACAAGGTCACAGGCTTGAGCTAGTAAAATCTTGTGGACGCTAAATCTCCAAAATCCCTGATCATAATTTAATGATACTTCATAGAAGTGATAAGTACCATGCCTAGTTGTGCATGGTCCAATAATTAAAGTATCAAATGTTATATAAATTTTATATACTGTGTCAGTGTTTAGGGGGTATTCATCATCTTCAGTGATAGCTGAAATTAGTTTGAAAAACTACAGTTGAGGCTACATCAGTAATTGTTCTGCAGATAAATGTTCTGCATTACCTGATACTGATATTAAAATAATTATGCGGGACATTACTGCGTTAATTGCTAACACAAATATGCCTGTTTCAGACTGACTCATGATTGATTCACCTTAAATATGCAGTGGCAGCTTTTGTTGTTAGGACTGTGTATAATATGGGAGAATACGACATTTTGACAGTGTTTCAGTTTTGATGGATTTTTCAGAATGTAGGCAAAAGTAAAATACCCAGTTGTTTCAGATGGCTGTGGGGAATTTTAAATGATTTTACGATTAAATCCTTGGATGATCTGATGTGTTTGCGAAAGCACTTGAAAAAAGAATAAATGCACATCGAGAAATTAACTGATGGCCTTGTAATAAAAGGGAAGTTTATTTGATAAACTGTTCTGGTTTTGCATTTGTTCACTATACATTGTAAATGATTGAGCTGTCATGAATTCTGCAGTGATGTTTATTTTGTGATGTTAATATTTGATTATGCTAAATGAGAGAAGCTGGGACTTACAGGATTTATAGTGGAATCAGAGGTTAGAATAATGAACTTGTGCAGATTTGATTTTATTTAGGTCTGCATTCCTGTATTGTTTTTAATGATGTAAATTAAGATGGGTAATGAAAAAAAGAGTGTTATGAGGAAGAAAATGCAGAGTACTTGAAGGAAGTTGACACACTGACCAATATTCTACTTTTGACTGGGATGATGTTTTTAAGTGGAAAACATGTGGGTAGTTAATATATATACAATTATCTGGGAAGAAATATCAGTGACTAAGATAACTACATTTATGCATCAAAAGTGCACATACTTGTGATAAAATTCCTATTTTGGCATCTATTCAAATCTCCTTTAAATGAAACGATAATTGAAAGATAGGCAGGGAAAGTTTGGGACTGCAGTGTCAATTGATACAGAACTATAGTTGTTTTTGGAGGACTGGACATAGGTTCCTTATTCAGTAACAACAAAGTCAGACACTAAACCAGTTGCTGCCATAGTTACTGCAAAGTAAGACCTAAACACAGTACCCATTGCTGCCACTGTGACAGTAAATTAAGACTAAAGCTGCCCTTGTGATAGCAAAGTGGGATCTTCATACACGCAGTAACAGCAACATCAGACCTAAACACAGTGACAGCACCTGCTCTAAAAATGAAGCTGTTAGTAACATTTTGCTAACTAAGCATTGCAATATGGAAAACAAGCAGTTTTACCAGACTGAGTATAGATATGTTGTCTGATGTCCATATATATCTGAATGCAGTGCTGAAAAAGTATATTTGGTAGTGGAGAAAGAACGATTTCTGTAAAACTGTCTGTTGTCTTTATGAAGAAGAAAATGTAATATGATTTCTTTTTGTAATTCTAGATGAATAATTCTGAGAACAGAGTGGATGAGAATAACCATGACGACCAGGAGGAAGACTCTTCCCTGGAGCAGGATGGATTTGAGAAAATAAAAAGAACATCAGATCCTCTTCAAAACGTATGTATCTCCGTGTGATAATAGATTGTGTACTGTATTCATGTACAATTAGTCATCAAATTGTTATGTATCAAAGTCACAATTCTTGCATCCTAGTTGTCTGTAGTAGTTTTTGTCTTGTCTGGAACTTTTTCATCTGTGGAGGGCTTAAAGATTCTGCACAAGCTGAAAATTTAATGACACACACACACCGAGTATTAAAGTTTTAGTTTTGCTCAAATTTTCCCCATAACATGCATGAGGATATGTTTAGTGAAACATCTAGAGCCCTTGCCAACATATCAATGTATTATAGGGGACTCAACATGTTACCAATTGGCAACAATTGTATTCTAGCAAATATTATGAATCATATGTAGTTAGTTATGCAGGCACAGAAAACAGTAAATTGCATTGTCAGGTGAATCATTCTGTTGCAATCAATACATTATCCTTCACTGTGTTTTGATTGGTGAAGTTGCATTGTGTTTAAGATTATATAACAACAGCTACATGTCTATATTGATGTGTAATTTGATTTATTTAAAGTAAACACAGTCTTCTCACAGTGATGCTGTTGTTTATAGTTTAAGCGACCAGCGGGTCCTCAGAATCGTCGTTCTCCGAGCCGACGACTTCGCAGCAACTCCATGGACACAGATGAGGAGAACATGGACCAGGAAGAAAATGTAGAGATCATACCCAACGGCATAGTGAAACAGAATGGTGTAGTGGATGTGCCAGGATCTAGGGAACATAGAACTGGCGGTGATGTTAACCAGAACGAGGCTAAAGCTCGTATAGCATTCCTGGATATACGATACGATTCTTCCAACAAGGGGACACCTTCTCCAGACAAGTCGCCCTTACTGAGTGCTAAACCGTTTGTGCCTCCTCTTGACTTCTCTACTCTACATGAGAACATTGGTGGGCAGGGTAATTGGCTGCATTTTGTTTTTCAATGCTTAAATACAGAGTGGTTAAAATACATTTATTATGAAGTGATTTCTTAGTATAACTGAATACTTCAGTTTTATGCAGAATTCCAGGCTGTAAGGGAAATTCGAAATGGCAGATGATGCTATTGATTGGAGTTGAACCATTTATTTACTAGTTGGAAGATTTAACTTTTACCACTGATTGCTTGCTGACATAGGAGGAAATTTTAAGGCTTACTGTGAAAGTTTGATATTGGTAAAATATATTGTCAAACAAGGACATTATTTACTGTAATTTATTTATTAAATTGGAATAATCAGAATTATGGGAATTCATATTACTCCCTGCCATAAAATATAAAATAGCTTCCAAGAATGTGAAATAACAAAATTAGATCCTAACTGTCTCATGCTTTTTGTATATACAGATTATATTCATTCTCATTTACAGAACAAACATTGTCTTTAACGAAATCAATATTCTTTGTTTAGGAAAATATATTTTGTGATACTTAACAGAACACATGAGTTTGTATGAATGTTGTATGTATTACAGCACCTATACCTGCCCAGAAAGCACAATCAGTGTCGTACCAACGTGTCGCCAATATTCCAACAAGTACAGCAAGTGAGGAGGAAGAGAAAGATAATGAAAATGAGGCTCCTTCACCGCACTCCAGTAAAATCAAACGGAAAGCTGGGTAAGCCATTGATATCTGTACCATGTATATCATGTATAGCCTTTTTTCTGGCTTGAGTTTATGAATCTGTGCTGGGAAATATATTCGAAATATGGAAAATAAAGAAATGTCAATCAGTGTTTTATGTACAACTGTCATTGTAAATTACATCAACACATTGTCACAGACTCAAGCTTCTTAATATTCTACATTTTGCCCCTGGTGCAACGATACTATAAGTTCAGAGACAAGTCCATGATTGGATTTCTTTGCACCACGGCTGCAATTTGATTCTGAATAACCAAGTAATATGGTCTGAAGTAAGAGCTGTCTCCCTGAGGCTGAGTTCCAAACATTGAGAAATTAAGTTCACAAGGCTGGCAATGTGATAATGTTGATTGACAAACTGTAAACCATGTAATCATTTAGGCCTATTTTGGACAAGGGAACCAAAAGTAGTTGTAGTAACATCAGATCTTGAGAGCTTGTACATGTAAAGGATGACAGCTTTGGGTTCGTAGGTTTCTAAAATTTCATCAGAATTTGCATACTCCTTTCAAACATTTCCTAGACATGATAAAACTGCAGCAATTAAATGAGAATTAAAGTGGTAATCAGTTTTCCAGCCTCATGGGGAATACAGTTATCTTGGTTTAGGCCATCTATAATTGCATGCATGTAATGATCTATGTTCATGTAACCATGGTAAAGGTAAAATGTACTTATATTTACTTACTGATATATTTGGAAGATACATATGTGTGTCTTTTATAAGCTGTATGTAGAAAGTATGTCTGATACAACGCGTTAATGCTTGATAAACATGCTCCTTTAAAGAGAACTGAGTGTATATCTACATAATGAATGCATACTTTTCTAAATTAAATGTTTAAGTTAAAAGAAGAAAAAAACGTGCAACTGAAAGAATATGGTAAATTATACAAGTTCCACTTCAGTCAATTATTTTTCTCTTGGAAAAGGCTGAGCTATGATAGAGGAATACATAGAGTAAAACAAGAAAGACATTCAGGGTAAATTCTGCCAGTTAGACGTGTTCTTATAGATGTTTGCACATGAACCGGATTTTGTTTCTTTTGGCTTTGAGCTTGGTTACCATTGCTTAAAAATCAGCTTACTTCATTCTAGGACTTGAAGAATAAAACTGAGTCAACAAAATACATCCATGCTAACGAAAGTCATAGCAGTAGCTGTGATTTTCATACTTGGTTAAAAGTTTAGTTTTGAAAAAAATCTGCCTTCTTTGAAAAAGCAACTATCTTTGTATCTTTGTCAAAACTCTGTCACTAATTGTGTAGTTTCTAGGGACCAGGGTTCAAGCCTTTACTGTATGGCTACAGTGCCTGCCTTTGCAAAGTAAAATTGCCTGAAAAAAATATATGGGACAAGATAGGAAATAATCTTGTAGTCTATTGTCTTTGATGCTAATGCGATTAGGGGAAAACTTTTGATCATTTTAATCTCTTGTCTTAAAGAGTTCTGTCAGTGTAATACAGTCATGGCTTAATTTTGTAAAATTGGTTATTGTGTCTGATTGCAAAAACATTATTAAGTGTGGAATCATTCCTGCCAGTATTGTTAAAACACCTCATAATAAAACCAAGTTTGTTTCCTTATGGTCTGTGTGTTTTTGCACCTGAGCTGTTAAAAGCTAACAGTGCAGGTGTTTACATGGTAACAAGAAATTAAAGTTCACACAACACAGCATTGCTACCCAATTAAATAGTAACCACAGAATGTTTTGCAGTTGCAACCTTTTCTCACTGCAGTCTTATCCCCCACCTCCCCAAAAAATAAAATAAAAACAGACCTTAAAGAATTTTCATATATGTGCTGTACTGTACATAAGGCATGTTAAGAACCAGTGGGTGTCTCCGAAATGGGAAGCGTTCTGTATCTTGCACTATCCCCAGAAAAGTAAAATAACTAAATTCTCCTGGGGGCGTTGGTCATATGGATTATCCAGTACCAACGATAAAACTCTTAAATACATATAAAGAATTTTTTTATCATACCCTTTAAAACCTCATTTTCAACGAAATTTGACAGCTGTTTTTTTATTTTGATTCATATTTTGTTTCTAAGGAGCTGGGATGCAGGTAGGGGTACAAATTTGGTATTGTCAGCCATAAGTTTGGATTATTTTATCAGGGCATTAACCAATTTTAGGATGAAGCTGATATTTAACTTCCTCTGCTTTATTTCACGGGACAGGATGCCCTATTTACAGTACAATAGGACAACGTGACATGAAACAAACAAAATAACATTACAATCATTAGGTCAGATTTGTTTTTAGAAATCACCAGATGATAACGTGTGATAACAAATAAGTAAAAAAAAAATTGGTAACCTAATAGTAGGATAAAAGACAACTTGTAATAAAACAAACCTTACTACATTATTACTTGATCACTTATCATTTGATGTGAAATACTATACACATTTTAATATTCACCTATAGTTCAATAATAGTGAATGAGGCGTGACTGCAGTATTTACAATTGTGTTCCAGTATTGAGCTGAAAATGTAGACACGAGTCACATCATGTTGTTGAACTATAAATGCACACATTTGTTAACAGCAAATTCATTTAATTGTAAAATCAAACGATGCATGCAAGAATCAGTAATGAGAATTAAATGTAGAGTTTGCAGACCATATGAAAGATTTTGTTTTTCAGACTTAATCATTTTTTTCTGAATTCATTTTGCACATTTAATAAAAATTTGCATGACATTACTGCTTACATATATTAAGAAATAACTTGAATTGTGTCATTTGTTATCAGACACCATTAACCTTTGTATAATTTTAGAACATTCTTCACACTTGTTATACCAGTTGATGCTGGTACAATTCAGTTTTAACGTATCTCACCATTTTTTGGTTTTTGCAATGTTATTACAGCACGTCTGTGGAAGATGAGGATTTACCTCCCTTTTCACAAGTGGATCAAGACCAATACAAAATGCACAGGTTGGTCACATGGTCAGTCAGCTGATCACACAAATCAACCAATCATATTATACATGTAGCAAGGCACCTTCATTATGCCCTTCAGTTGCAGTATTTTGCATGAATATTCATTTGTTTTCCATTTATTTTTTTTCCGCCTACTCTCAGATTTTGCTTTCATGCACCTTCCTTTTGTTTCTGTTTTAGTATTGTTTTTATGAACTTGACTATTTTGAGATTCGTACAAGCTATTCTACTTACCCTGGTGTCGGCGTCACACCTTAGTTAAGTACTGTCAACGTCTATTTCCCTAGTCTGTGCATGCGTACAATTGAAGTAAAATAACCCTCCATTGATTGTTTGAGTAGAAATTATTTTTTAAAGTTTTGCATGCACACTTCTGTCATGCACAGATCTCAATAACTGCTTATTGGATTAATTTGAAAGTTTATTGAAGTCTTGAGGGCAATGTCTGAATATCAGGTGATTAATCTCTTGATTGAATGCCAATTATAGCTTTTACAGTTTTTGTAAAAATAAAATCAACAAATATTATCACCTTGTAACAATTGAAATGTACAACATGAAATTTGCTTAGTCAAGGACTCGGCTTTTTTACGGAATGTTTTTCTTTAGTAAGCTTTTTATTGCAAGCTTCTAACAACTATTTATCCAAAGTTTCTCCATGCTCTGAGCTTTTCGTGTTGTATAGTTTAAGCTAACCCCTAATGTTGAACTGTAAGCACATGTGTAGAATTGTAAGATTAAAATAGCTAGGCATTCCATTAATAGGATTGGGTTTGGGTTTTTACTGCAATTGCCTATTTTACTCTGAAGCTAGGAATGTGGAACTCCTTTTTAGCTCGACTTTTCTATGAAAAGGGGAGCTATCCTACTCGCCCCGGCGTCGGCGTTGGCGTCACACCTTGGTTAAGTTTTTCGTACCACCCCACTTTATTTCAAAAGTATTGGAAGTATGGCTTTGAAACTTACCATACTTGTTTACCATCATAACCTCCATCTACAGACAAGAGTACATAACTCTGTCAAGGTTTTGGCAGAATATGGCCCTTTTTGACTTCGAAAGTGTATTGAGCTTGGTTAAGTTTTTCGTACCACCTCACTTTATTTCAAAACCATTGGAGGTATTGCTTTGAAACAACCATACTTGTTTACCATCATGACCTACATCAACAGACTAGAGTACATAACTCTGTCAAGGTTTTTGACAGAATTAGCCCCTTTTTCTTAGAAAATACTTTGAATATGGGTAAAATCCACTTAATGCCTTAACCCTTTGAGATATTGCTTGAAACTTTGAAGCTTGTTTACATCATTACCCCCATCGTAGGCAAGAGAAGGTAACTCTGTGAGGGATTTGTTTTAAAAATTAAGCCCCTTTATCGACTTAGAATCTTGGTAAAGTTTTTCGACCAGTCCACTTTTTACTAAACGTTCGAGATATTACTTTGAAAGTTTGAATACTTGTTTACCATCATGATCCCAAAACATGGGCAGGAGAAGGTAATTCTGTCAAGGATTTTATGTGAATTATGGCCCTTTTTGTCTTAGAAACTCAGTTAAAATTTTCATTCTTGTCCACTTGTTGACTTAACCATTTGAATATTACTTTGAAAGTTGGAGTACTTATGTACCATCATGAGACCTATCTGTAAGCAAGAAAAAGATAACTCTGTGAAAATGTTTCTTGATTTGTACTTAGAAATTCCTAGTTAAAGTCTTGTGTGCCCTTAACTGTCAAAGTTTTGTTTTATTGGCAAGCACTAAAAAAGTCGAGCGCGCTGTCCTACTGACAGCTCTTGTTTCTAATCTCGGGGCTTTTTGCTGGCAAACAATTAGATTTTTCCAACCAGGCTGTCTGACGGCAAGCTGAAATTTTGAAAATGAAACAAATAATGCATGGCAGTCTTAGTTAACCCTGCTGAGTGTCTAAAATAAAGAATTATTTGCAGTTTTCACTTTTTTAACTTTGGATTAAATTCTGAAAATCAGAACAAGTAAATGAAGGCTGCAGACAAGTGAATTTTTACACCACACTCGTCAGTGGACAAGTGAAAAATTCATGGGATTTCCACACCCTTGGTAACCGTGGTACAATTACCAGTATATCATCCAGTATGTAGGCACAGATGACTGGGGGAAGAGAAGAGAAAAGCACTTTGAAAATCTTTACTTTGTGATACATGTACATTTCATTCCTTTATGTCTGAGTTGAAGTCATTTCCTGTTGTAGCTCACCTTAGCTTATATGCTCAGAGTGAGCTTTTGTGATCACTCACCGTCTGTACACCTTTTCATCCAGACAGACACATGTCATCTCCTGTTTACTTTGACAGCCCTTCTGAAACTTCCGAAATTGACAAAACATTCCTCACATGGTCCTCTACCAAAGCTGTTTAAAGAATTCTATACCATTAAGCGCTCGGATTAGTCGGGCTGTCTTGTTTAATCTATACTAATCTAAAAATATGGCAATTAGAACCTAGGACTAGTTTTCACATATACAATCATGTAATATTGAGCACTGGAACAACTGGGAAAGTTTTTGAAATAATTTCATAGGAATTTGTCTACGTTGTCCTTCTACCAAGTTTGTTCAGCATAATTATGTTTATTCTAAAAGCATTAAGACACTGGAAGGTGTAACTGATTTCCCAATATACCTATGTAGGAGTCGTATCTGCCAGGAGATATTTGCGAAAAAGGAGATGGTTTTGGACTTCCATGGTATATGTGTGTAGAGAAAACTTTTAAAATATTTTTTTTCGAAAGTGAAAGGTCATATTCCCTTGAGTGACTACACCATTGCATTAAGTATGAAATTTGTCTTTGAAACTAAGACTTCCTAGTAGGGTTAAAATGTTCTTGAGCCACAGTGGAATTCAGATGAGTAGGCCCGCTTGTTTATAATTTACCTTTCTTGTCTTGCTACCGTTTTAGTTTCTTGTACTTTATAAAGAGGCAGTACCAGGAATATGTAAGTTGGAGATACCAATTTTCCTGTTCTACCCATAGATATAAACAAGAGATGATATATTTGTAGGAACACTACCCCGTATATTCTTGTGGTGCAAGTTATTAAAATTTCCAAACATAAAGTTTCATGCACATGTTATACCTGTCACAGAGCAAGTTTTATATGCAAGATTATTTTAAGTCTGTAAGTCTGAGGCACCATGTCTGAATATAGGTTTTATATGTTTCCACATTTCCCTGGTAATAAATGAATTTTACAGTTCAAGTAAAAAAATCTGTAATATCCAGTTTGTCCTTGAGTTTAAGTGCTAGTTTGTTTTGTCATATAATGCTGTGAGTTTAGTCCCGACCTATTACATTTGCAGGAAGCAGATGAATACTGTCTGTGCATTGTGAAGTAAACTCCTGCAGGAGAAATAAAATTACTTGTAAATTTGCTTTATATATGTTTTATGTAAAAATGCTTTTAAAGTGTGCACATTTATTATCCTGTTGCAAAAATTTGAGAAGATATCACTGACTGTTAAATTAATTATTATGTCAGGTTGATTTATTTATTTGTGTAATGTGTCTAGGGGAATTGCATTTTTTTTAAACAGAAATTTATTAATCAAGAATATTTTTGCATCGGAGTTGTTAATTAATAAATTTCAAAGTGAAGAGTTTATTAATGCACCTTGGTGAAAAGTTTACTAAGGCACTTGAATGTACTAGATGAAAGTCTCGCATTGTAAAGAACTAGTAACCTTGTTACATACAATAGGACATGCAGATGACGTGCGAAAGGCACATGCTTCACTGATAAACTGTAAAAGCATGATGTTTTGTTTATGTTGTATTATTAATACAGGGATAAAGTTGTCTGTATGACATGGCTTGTAAGAGATGTCTGACATATAAATGTTTAAAGCTCATGATCTCCAGTTTAGTAGGTGAAAGCTTGCTTGCCAAACAGTGGTACTCCCCCAAACTCCAACTCGTCACTCCAACCTTCTTCCTTTCTTCCTCTTCTCATTCTCTCCCACCTCAAGTAGACACAGTTTAAGATGTATTTAATTGGTGATTAGAACCAGTCTAAAGTCTGAGTCAGACCAAATGCCATTTGTCAGCTCAGAATGCTTAAAGTTGTACATACTTATGAACATGTATATTATACCCTGTATTGCACACTTAATCAGTTTTCTTGATTTGATAAGTAAACTTTATATTTACACTAAAGAACAAGACACTAAATTTTCTCAAATCATGGTAACAGATGATGTCACTCAAACCAATATTAAGTTGTATTGTTTTGAAGTCACAAATGGAATGTATTTAAAGATAGTGTTTAGGCTACATTATTTGGTACTTTCACTCTGTTTTTGTAGTTGTCATTAGTTACCGATATGGATTATGTAGTATACATAGGAGAAAAAAACTTCAATAATGTGTATATTAATACAAAATATATAAAAAGGTCTCCTTTAAAAACGGTTTTATGTATGAATTGTTTTGTTTATATTTACAGTCACGGGAGCACAGATGATGAACTTACTGCTAAAATGAAAAGTCAGATGAGAAAAATACAAGGTAACTAAGGGTGATGTACTCTTTGTTAACATCGTCTTTGCCTGGAATTTGTCCATTATCACAGAGAAACAAGAGGGGTCAGTAGAAAGCTAGGCTTAGAGCATAGCTTTACCAGCAGGTGTTATAGAAAATCCAGAGAAATGCCTTGAAACCCACTATCTAGAATACAGAAAAGTGCCATGAAACACTTGAAACATGAACACTTATAAGTAAAAATATTATTTCAGACTAGGTGAATATTAACTCTTTTTGATTCTTGTATACAGAGATTCTATTCTAAGCCTGAAACACTCCAAATTTTGGAGAGGAGTTATGGATATAACCTTTTTTTTTCTTAAAAAAATGGCACTGTACAGATGAAAAAGAAAACAATATTCAGTTTGAATAGTCACTTTAAATACATACAGAAAATTTGTTAGACACATTATTATACCCCCACAAAACGAAGTGAGCTTGTCGGTTTGTTTGTCGGTCGGTCTGTTGGTTTTCATGGTTTCCGGATGATAACTCATGAACAACTTTATCCTTTTGAATAGATTTTGGTACACACGTGCAACTTCATGAAATACAGGTCAAGTTCAACTTTGGGGTCAGTAGGTCAAAGGTCAAGGTCACAGTGACTCTGAACTGTAATGTAAAACAGTTTCCAGATGATAACTCATGAAAGGCTTGACCGATTTAAATAATTTTCGGTACACAGCGTAACATCATGAAATACAGGTCAGTCGCTTTGGGGTCAGTAGGTCAAAGGCCAAGGTCACAGTGACTTGAACTGTAAAACAGTTTCCGGTGATAACTCTGAAAGGCTTGACCAATTTAAATAATTTTCGGTACACAGCTGTAACATCATGAAATACAGGTCAAGTTCGCTTTGGGGTCAGTAGGTCAAAGGTCAAGGTCACAGTGACTCTGAACTGTAAGTAAAACAGTTTCCAGATGATAACTCTGAAAGGCTTGACCGATTTAAATAATTTTGGGTACACAGCGTAACATCATGAAATAGCAGGTCGGGTTCGACTTTGGGGCCAGTAGGTCAAAGGTCAAGGTCACAGTGAGCCTGAACAGTAAAATGGTTTACAGTAAAACGGTTTCTTGGAACATTTGAATGGTTTCTATTTCTTCCGCTTGTCGAGGCGCAGTTTTTAGGCTTGTCCAGGCGCTTTCTTTTAAACTAATTACTTTGGGGTCAGTAGGTCAAAGGTCATAAGTATAAAACTCAACTCTATGTCCTTGTGGCCATTCCTTTCTTATGGTTGCCATACTTCTGTGACAAAGCTGTATTGTGGGGGTATAATTCGTCACTCTTGTGACAGTTCTAGTTTGATATTACAGAGACTTTATGGAATGTTTTTGATATTCCTTGATCTGTTATCTGAGCTTGATTCCGAGTCATGAATGAAAAGTTATATAATAATGATGCCAGGTTTGGAGAAAAATAACCTAGGTCTTTATGCCACTATGTTGTCTGTGCAGAAACTGTCTTTAATGAGATTATCCTCAAGGTTAAAGAAGATGTGCATTTGTTAGATTTCATAAAATTGTTTAAGTGAGTAAGAATGGCAACTGAAGTACTCATATTTTGAAGTTTCAGCATTATATGAAAAATGCTGAATAAGCAATATTGAAATGAATATATTCCTGATTCCAGGTTTGAAGAAAAAGATTCGGCAGTTTGAAGAGGCATTTGAAATGGAGCATGGGTTCAAAGTAAGTTTCCAGCAAAAACTAATTTGTGTACAAATTTGTATTTTATACATAACATGTAATTATTCTGGCATTATGTGAGCGAAGGGAAATACATCTACTATATTTGTCTAGCAAGTTTTTATCAGCTTGTAGGGGATTAGAAAAAATATAAGATCAACTTAACAGTTTGTTTTGCACGTAAATTCTAGCTGTGGTAGCTAATGCCTGTAATTGTGACCGTTGATGTAACGGAGAGGCGGGATGCCAATACTGTTTGTTTCACAAGGTGACACTCTAGTGTAAGCAATATGTGCACTAATCAATAGTTCACATCCATCTGTTTAACTAACATTTTAAAAGATTAAACGCAAGCTGTTTGCCTTGAAATGAAATGTATTAAGATGTCTCAAGGTTGCAATTAATTCTGGTAGCAGGAAGTCTTATTTAATTCATTGCAGTGACTTCACACTGTGAATAGTGGTAGAAAAAATTGCACCATTTTTAAAAAGATTTGTTTTGTTTGTAAGGAAATCTAGTCATTTGTAAGAAAATTCAGTAGGTGTTTTAGAATATCAATGGTTCATATTCACGTAGGTAAAAAAAAGTAAAGGATCGATTGAAAATCACTGACTATACCCAATTTATTATAGTAGTGTATACTGAATGAATGTGGTATTTAGTTCATGTGAATGCAAGAACAATTTGTAAAGTACATTGATTGTTACATTTCAGCCATCACATGCTGAGAAGGCAGCCAAACCAGAGATCAAGAAGTTTATGATGGAGCTCAGCAGGACTCGAAAAGAAGCTAAAAGTATGTGTCCAATTTACTTTACACCTTCATATTGTTCTATGAATAATTTGAAAAATACTTTACAATTCTGTACTAACATACCTTCTTCAAAAAAGGGTCACTAAGGACATCCATTTTCTCTCCAAACAAAATGGTATTTGGGCACGACATTCTGGTCGTGAATCATTTCCATGGTGTGGTGGTAAGCCCATGTATTAAAACGTAAAGGTACAGGTACATGTACCTTGATCTAACATTCATTTTCTTTTGAATGAAACCTCTGCAATGTATATGTCTGTTGCTTACTGTGTCTGCCTTTCAGATTAGGGATGACCCTTACTCACTTTTGCTTGGCAGACTTGATTTTCTAAAACTTCTGAAATTTCATACCATGAAAAACTTGTCTTGATTAATTCTTTGGGTACAGCTTGTATAAATATCATAATTTGCTAATTTTGTTGATGAAAAAAGTAGTATGCTATTAAATGATAAAATCTGTTGTAGAATTGAAAGAGGAAGCTGAGATGGGGTCCCGGTCACGACATGGTAGTGGTGCTTCTTCTACAGGTGAGCGGACCGAGCCCCCGGACTTGCCATCTACTGACCCTAGCATGGCACAGACTCTAGATTTGATACTGAAAAAGCTCAGGGAGAAGAGAAAGGAGGCACAGAGGCCAGAGGATATAGAGGTCAGTTCTTATTAACCTTGCTGTTTGATGCAGAAGTTTTTCCAGAGTTTTGCTAGAATTGCACCTTATCCTTTGCTCCATGAGTATGTCTTGTTGTATTAACAGTACAGCAGTATGTTTGTTATGGCCAGATAGCTGTTTTCCAGTAAGTGTTTACTAGTTACTCTAGTTGCTGAGTAGCTCAGAATCATAGTGTCTAGCATTATGACTACCAGAGTAACATGTAACATGAACAAAAACTTTACCATGAAATGTAACACGATGCTTTAAGACTAACTTTCTGAAATGAAAATTTAATTTCATTTTTGCCTTCACAGCTTTATAAACCCTTCATAGGCATCATGGAGTCTCTAATGTTTATTCATTTGTGCTGGAAAGTTGTAAAGTTTGCAATGGCCATCTTATTTTGAATAATGTGAATGAAGTTTAAGACTGTACTCTTTTTCCACATGAAACACGCCCTGAGCTTCCCCCATTGTATTCTAGCTGATGTCGCATGAACAAGTACAGGAAGAGAAGCTGGCAGTGCAAAAAGCTCTGCTTCATTTTGAAGGAATTCATGGTCGACCGGTAAGAGGAAACTTGTTAATGTTACTTGTTACATTTCAAGTTGGTTGTAGGATTTTGTTTCACATTAAAGTTTTAGTCTTGGATATTTGTTGCTTGAGTTGAGCATTATATCGGTTTTATTCTTTTATGGAGGGGATAGTCTCTGAAAGACAAATAGACCTACAGTTAAACTTTATTAAAGACCTACCTCCTTATACAGGAAGACAAGCAGGGAAGAAACAGTGCACCATTTATCATTTGTAAAAACACGTGTGATCGGTTAACCAAGACCAGTATGTAGTGTGTCATGAATGTAGTGTTTTCACATGCTTGACTGTATATTGATATGTGTTCATGGTGTATTGATGCATTATTTAGTATTACTGGTATTGTTTATTACAGAAAACAAAAGATGAGAAAGATTTGATGAGACCATTGTATGATAGATACAGAACAATAAAACGACTTTTATCTCGGCAGCCAATGTCTGTAGGTATCTTAGACACCAATGACCGTTGTATATTTTCACAGAAAATTGCAAAATCAAGTATCTGTGCAGTTTTGTACATACGCTGGAGACACTCAGTCATATACACTGAAGACCTCTCACTCAAAAGTCCATCTCTTTGCAGATGATACTGCCATCTATCTGTTTCTCACTGTAGCCACACACTCCAAATACCTTCAGGATGACCTAGACCAGCTCCAGAGATGGGAATCACGTTGGGACCTGAACTTTAACCCAACAAAATGCCAAGTTATTCAAATAACAAAAAGAAAAAATGCAATTGACACCAAATACACACTTCATAACATCACACTTGAAACAGTCTCATCAGCAAAATGTCTGGGTGTCACTATATCAAATGACCTAACATGGAACAAACATATAGACAACACCGCTACAAAAGCAAATCAAACACTAGGTTTTCTACAAAAGCAAATCAAACACTAGGTTTTCTAAGGAGAAACATAAAAGTACATTCAACCAAGCTAAAATCAACAGCCTATATGACACTTGTAAGACCGCAGCTTGAGTACTGCTCCTCAGTTTGGTCACCACACACGAGTGCTGGTATCGGACAACTTGAGTCCATACAGAGAAGGGCTGCTCACTGGGCAATGCATAATTATACCCGCACCTCCAATGTCACCAACATGTTGACCGACTTAAACTGGAGACAACTTGACCTACTCAATCGGTCCGGACAAGCCGAGGGTACATCGTCAAACCCCCCCCCATAAAAATCACAAAAACGTAAAAAAAAAAAAAATTTTTTTTGTTATTTATATATTTTTCAACCAGCTTTCCATTGTTGTGCATGATCATGGAACAGTAAAAGTATTTCATTCCCCTCATTGGTTCCAAAATGTTTCAAAAAACGAAAATGTTTATCTTCTTTCATTATTGATTAGTAAATCTCACTAGTCGATAAAATAAATCCATTGGAACGTTCCATTTTCTAAGGAATAAACTTTACTCTTTTGCCATAAAAAAGAAGAAACGGAATTTCTAGTAATAAGAAAATATCGAGGCAGTTTTCATAAATAAATTAATGATTCCATGTGATTTTCTCATTGAAAGTGTGTTCAATTTCGATTAGAACTGATTACTTCAAAGTCAACCCACAAAGTTTTGTATATAATCCATGCTATTAAATTTTTGTCGTATGGGTTTTGCTTTTGAATATTTTTTTATGTTGTCAATGTCTACAGTCCGATTACATTATAGCGGTTGCCCATCTTTCGAAGATTGAAAAGATTGCCAGTCCGTATTTGTTTCTTTCAGGTTCACGTTATTATACTCCCGAATACCATAGCCGATTTGCAACGGTCATTTGATTTTTGAACATTGCAAATATGCCGGTGCTATTTCAACAATAAGACAAAGGCATTGAAGACATTTCAAAGTGTAGGTAATGATTACGGCCTAAAGACAAACGGTCCGGCATAAAGTCAATCGGAGCTGCTAACACATTAATAAAATCCTTTAAGTCATATACACGTGTTAGACAACCGAGGTATTGTAGAAAAGGAAGTCATGGACCAATTAGGTAAAGACCGGCTGGGTTATTAACACTGACAACATTTATTGGGGTATTAGATAGTGCTAATAACACAGATGATATGTGTAATTACACAAACAACTTTTTTTGTCATATTTGACGATTTTATGGCTTTAAAAAAAAAAATCTCGACCGATTTTAAACAACTTTGTCACTAATCTCCAGCAAGTTGAAAATCGGTCCAGACCGGCAAATTTTCGGTTTTCCTGATCCCGCACTGAAGACAGTCATAGACACTAAAGACTTAGTCATAGACACTGAAGACCAAGTTATATACACTGAAGACCAAGTCATATAAACTGAAGACAAAGTCATATACACTGAAGACAAAGTCATATACACTGAAGACAGTCATAGACACTAAAGACCAAGTCATAGACACTAAAGACCAAGTCATAGACACTGAAGACAAAGTCATAGACACTGAAGACTTAAACTTTAGTCATATACACTAAAGACCAAGTCATATTACACTGAATGCAAAGTCATATACACTGAAGACAAAGTCATATACATGAAGACAAAGTCATAATTCCATTCTGCTCAGACCAACCCTATGTAAAGTAAAAAGCACTGGTCAGGTCTGGTGTACGAAATAAAATGACTTAATAATTCATAAAGCCTGCTGTAGCAATGGCTACGAGACGTAGTGCAGAAAAAATTTACTCACTTGTTGAGGCATTTCTAATAGGAACTTACGTAATGTAAAGAAAATTACATGTAGATGATTTATTATTCCCTTGAATGATACTGATGATAGAATACCAATATGCTTGTTTGTTTGATTATTACTTTTATGTTATGTTTTCAGCCGCGGGGAAACCTTGAGCTACAGCCAGTGCCTGAAGATAAACCAATTGATATTCACTCCAAATTTGTAAGTTAATTACTTTGTACCTAGTGGTTTCACTAATACTTTTATTTTCTAGAATCGATCCTTTTTATTCCAATGTCTGTAATAAAACCACAGTGAGAACTGTAGTCAGAAGCTCAAGCATATTTAAGAGCTGCACTGATTGGCAGCATTAATGTTTGTTACCATGGTGATTTAAAGTCTCAAGTTGTATAGTTAGACACAACTGATGTAACTGTTGAGATTTTGTTTGCTTTCTGCTACTCTATTTATCAACTTGTCCAGGGTGAGGCACACATGCTTTCTGAGAATATTCTGAGTGCTGTACCAATCCGAGTGCCTACTGCGGTCATGGAGAATGATGAAGATGATGACCAGGTGTTGCCTCTTGGTACCATGGAATTTGCAGTAACGCGTGACTTCTCAATATTGAAAACGCGACCTGTGGCGGTGGATGACCAGGGACCTCATTCTCCTAAAGCTCGGCGAAAACTTGAGATGAGGGAAAATATTGAAAATAGAAACACTGCAGACTCAAACCTCCATGAACTTGCTGTGTAAGTAAAACATTTTCATCTTGTTACAAGTATATTTGATGGCATTTGAAAGTTGTTCATGGGCAGGGATTTTTAGCTCAACTTTTCGAAGAAAAGGGGAGCTATCCTACTTGCCTCGCATCTGTGTTGGTGTCACACCTTGGTTAAGTTTTTCGTACCACCCCACTTTATTTCAAAACCATTTGAGGGATTGCTTTGAAACTTACCATACTTGTTTACCATCATAGCCTCCATCAACAGACAAAAGTACATAACTCAGTCATGGTTTTTAAAAAATTAGGCCCTTTATCAACATAGAATCTTGGTTAAGTTTTTTGTTTTAACTGAACTGTTTGAGATATAACTTTGAAAGTTAGAATACTTGTTTACCATCATGATCCCCAAACAAAGGGGATAAACTGTTTCATTGTAAATGTCATTTGATTACTATGTGAAAATGGTATACTCAGTTACTAGTCATATGCCATGGTCAGACATTCAGACTGTATACTGGTCACACATGCAGAAATATCTACATAAATAATTACTTCAGGTAGCAATTACATGTGGTAAGAAATTATTATCATTAATATTATTAGACTAGGATAATGAATTAAATGCAGTATGAATTAATTTAGTTATGTTTACTTGTAGGCCTGATTTACAAGATGAACTGCTTCGATCTCGAAATACAAAGAAGCGGTTACGTAAAACATTGCGAGATTTTGAGGAGGCTTTCCATAGAAGAAATGGAAGGTAATAGACCTGAAGATTTTTTTCAAAAAGTTTATTTTCAGACTAGCTCAAAAGATTTGTAAATGGTTCTTTTCAGAAGGGGCAGAGTATATTATGCTTTGAAAGCTGTAATAGAACAGTTCGTTTCTTCAAACTTGACAAAGACTTGCATCATCATTCAGAGATATGATTTTATTTTACTGGTATGATTGAAGGGGAAACTACTCATGTACTGGTAAATGATGTATTTTTCAATGCAGTAATCTCCCTTATAGTTGTTCCAATTCTGTACAGCAGTCTAACCTGTGTATGTAATATTTTCAGGAAAGTTGTTCGAGATGACAGAATACCTATGCAAACAGAATATAATGAATACAAGGTGAGTTACTTCATAGATTTATCAGATACTGTAATAGTATCTTCTTAAAATACATGACTGTGTTGGTACTTGTCAAGGAACCTTGACATTTACAAAGTACTGTTTATTTCTGGCATTCTTACCTCTGTCAGTGTTATGTACCATTCACGTAGAATTCGTCACACCATTTGTTCATTTACTTCTGAAATTTATAATGAAGACAATGAATAAGTTATTTGTTAAGTAATTAAACAAAAAGTACCGGAATGTGTTATTGAATGAAGCTTTGTTCTTATTTTCAGCAAATAAAGGCACGATTAAAGTTGTTAGAAGCTCTGTTGTCAAAACATCACCACTCCGATTTCTAGTCAAACACACACTCTTACAGTGAGAGACTGAGATGAAAAAATGTTGTGATACTCTAAGCCAGAAATATTCAAGTGGGTCGTCAATGAAAGCTTGATTCTGTCGTGGTTTTCTATTATATCAGCAGACATTTGCCATTGTTGCCATTCATTTGGTTCATACTGGGTATAGGAAGCTCCAGAGGGGGTATTCGACTAGTGCATAGTGCCTGTGTCAGAGACATTTGATTTCGGTGGAATTGATGGAGGGAGATGTATTTTGTTTGATTTTATGAATATGTAAGTGGGTACAAATCATGGGTAATGCGTCTGTTTGGGATGTATTATTAATGCATCGTTTACATAGAGGGAACAAAGCTATAGTGCCAAACGTGTAGTGAAGTGTGTAAGGGGTATACAGCTGCCATAGATATGCAAGGTTAAAAGATTTTACATTTTTCTGTATGTGAAATAACATTGTTACCCAGTTAATTCATGTTAAGTTCACGTTTTTCGCTATGTTATCTTGCAGAACTGTCAGAACAGTATCATATGCTATCAATAATTTCAAAATTATTTGTCAGCCATTATCAGTTGTGAATTTATTTATTTTTAATGTAAAAATATACCTTTGCCACTGTGTACACTCTGTGACACCCAAAACTAATACTGGGTGAGAAGTGTGACGCCTTATTGTTGTCACATGGAAATTTAAGTGTTTAACATAAACTGATTTTTGACAAAAACCTGCGCTGTGACATACCTACTTTTTCTGTGTTAACAATTTTGTCAAGCCGCCACTCTAGTACTGAAGCTCTGCAGTGGTTAATATATTTCAGTAATGCAGTTTATACACAGTGATTATGAACTTGTTTAACCCTTGTTCACAAGTCAGGTGATATATATAGTCAGAACACAAGGTTGTTTTTGTCCGAGTGAGTCATTCATGCAGTAAGCAATAAATATAAATAATTCATTTATAAATTTATTTGCAACAAATGTTCATTTAAAGTCAGGATTTTTTTGTATGTTAGACAAACCAGGATCCCTATCCATCAACCAACTCATGTAATTTTGTAATACTTAAAAGCTGTTTGCGCCTACAAATTTATTTACTACTTAAACAGTAGACTAAATGACAAGGGGGTAAATACGTTAGTGCATAAAAATGTGAAGCAGAAATGGTAATTTTGTATGAAAATGAGTTGGCTGTGCTTTTATCATTTAACAGAATATAGCAGTATTTTTATGCTGGTAATCTTATGTTGGTTACATGTTCAGACATTTTAGCTGTAATGAAGGCAATGCAATTTTTTAGTAGTCTTTGAAAAGTCAACTTTAAAATTTAATTTCAGAAACTTTGTTGTTAGGTTGCATTGTTTGAAATTGCAGAATTGTAGACCAGTAAATTTTGCGAACAGAGTAGATATTCTTTGACAAGACCTTGCAGCTTGAGTTGTTCAAAAATATAAATGCGAGTCTGTGGGTGAATATTGGTCCTGGTTTAAAGCAGTGATATGGATGTTTGTGCCGGTATATTCTTACCTCTTAGGAACAGTTTTTATGTAGATGATATTTTGAATTCTAATTTCAGTGGTAAATGTTGTTGTTTCTGTTTTGTTTACAGTTGCATGAAAGCTGCATGTTCAGAAGAGTTTTTTTGAAATTACAGTCTAGCTCTATATTTTTCCAATCATTTTCCCAGTGTTGTAAAATATCAAAATGTAATATTCTGAAAGTAGAAACTGATGTATCAAATTCAGTTATTCAGTGAAGGCAAAAATAACTTGTGGGCTGGAAATATTGTGGTTTATCTTTAACCTCTTCAAGAGGCACTTCCATTGTAAAATTACTGTAGTGTAGTGCAAGTGTTCTCACACCGTAAACCAATAAGATTGTGAGAAAATTTAGTGAGAGAAAACGAAGACTTTTTCAACAATTCTCAGAACAAGTATTCCAGAAGTGCACATCAACACTTGGGACCCGTAAACATGTATTTTTGTAATGCTTGACAGTTTTCACCTTTTTTTAGCTGTTCCTGTTTTATTTATCTGACCTGTGATTAAAGTTAAGTGCTTTGAATCAAGTTTCTTGTTCATTACAAAAGTTGTTGACTTGTTCATGTTTTGTTATATTGGGATATGTATGAAGGAAACAATAATATTATTTGAGGTATGAGAATCGCCCATGTTTTCAACATGTTTTAAACTTTGTATCTTGTTTTCATCAAGGTCTTTCAAATAGTATGGTCTAGAAATGCCTTATATAAATGTCTTATCGTGCTGATGATCTGGTCTCGGTTATCAATTTTTACCTGGAAGCGTTTATCACACCGTGTATTTATCAAGCTGAGCCAGTTAACTGGTATTTTGTCCGAAAGTAGTCTTCAAAACTGCCCGTCATTTTGTTATTTAAATACCAGTTTCGATAAAAATGGTATCATTGGCAAGCTGACAAATTGTCTGTAAAACTGTGAAATTAAAACCTTTATATATACTCAACTTTTACATTTATTGCGAGTTGAACACGGGTCATGCTATTCCGTCTAATGCATTTTAGTGATGGATGGTCATTTGACTCGCAATACTGGTCCTACAAAACTGTACGTTATAATGTTATAAAATGAAAAAACGAAAATCTAATTCATAATTTTTTAAAAATAACCCTTAATTTACAGTTTAATTACCAATTTTCCATCATTTGACCCTAAATACACAGTGAAAAACTGTTCAACAAATAACACCATATCGTGCAAAAAAATAACCAGTGACGCCATTTTTTAGATTTTGAACAGATCCACCTATCCCAGAAAATTAAAATACGGGTGAAATATGAAAATCTAAAACATAAGTACATTCGGCTTAAATCTAAGAGAACAAGCTGCTACATTAATCCCATGAACACCATGCAAGTAAGAAAGAAGCCCAAAAATTAGGTCAGTTTTCAGCTTTTGGCCATGTTCGTATCAAGTCGACCACCAATGCAAAAATCAACCTAAAAAGAAACATCGGGACAAAATACTATCCTGTTGGGATAAGGGATCTTACTTATATTGCTTTTAAGATCACTTTGTTGGTCAAATTGATTGGTAAAATAACAAGATTACGTAGATTTAAAATTTGAATCTTTGATTTCGTTTTCCAAAATGGCTGGTACCCGGATGCTGGTCACGTATATGCAGCAAGTTATTTATCATATTACGCCCGTTACTGGACCATACTATTTGAAAGACCTGGTTTTCATTAACTTTTTTATGAATCTAACAATATTGCAATTGGTCCCGATTGATAGGGAGAAATGTTTTACGAAAGTTTTTTTTTTATACAAAGTTGTGTACTGTCTCCATTGTTTAGTTCTGGAATGTTGAAAATTAGGAAGTCAGTAATCAATTTTGACATAGCCAGAAGTGCTGAATTTGTTTTGAAGTAAATCCATAGAGTCAGTAGTGCATATTTTTCAAATGCCATAACATGTAAAGATCCACATACATGTCTCATTGAAGTCCCATTTTCTTGTTGCTCAGTATTACAATATTTACACCATGTAATGGTGGCAAGCATATACATATATCATTTACATTGTTGGAAGTTTGGTTGTGTATTCGTGATCACATGTCTTTATTTATAAAGTCAAAAACCAGTACATTTACGTTATTCAGTTGTAAATCAAGATAGGTTAACACTTGCGAAAAAATTGATTTCCTTCTTTGACCCTCTCCTTAGTTTACATATGCGTTTGAAAAGTACTTTATTGCACTAACTTTCTACAATATCTTTTCTAATTTTGCCATTGGTTTTTAACTTTGTAACTTTCAAAGTGAAGTAGATATTCAAGGAAGTTTGAATAAGATACCAACATATAGTTCTTTTTTATTTAAAAAATATAAAAAAGGATATTTTTGTTTTTGAAAACTTACACTGTTCTGAGTATCCTATTTATAAAAGATATACTGGCAATACCAGTTAGGAATAAAAATGACAGACTCTTACCATTGTACTGTTGCTTAAAATTGGTAATTTTTGGAAATTGTGTATAAAAGCAACAATCTAGCCAAGGAACAACTATGCCCTTTTCAATTGCAATTTGTATATTAAGTGTTTAGTTCAGTGTATGAGATTATACTGAAGTAGTTTCAGTTTATTGTTAACAACAAAAAAACCCACTGATAGGGTAAGGAATGTTAAGTGTAGATATGTAAGCTCTGAAAAGTGCATGATTGTGTGTATTTTTTCATCCTTTAAACGGAATTCAATAATTGGTTTACTTACAGTTTAAGCTTGGCTTGTAAACTTGAAATATTTATACAAGTCTTAATACAGTTCTTCATTTTTCCAAAAAAAATTCTTCCTATACTATAATATTGAATGAAATTTCTAAATATGTGAATGTTTATGGGCTAGTAAAGGGAATGTGTGTAAACAGACAGGTATTATACACACAGTATGACAACCCTTGCCTAGCGATGCTAGAGGTCCCAGGTTGATAGGGAGTTTGGAAGCTGTCTTGTATGTTGACAGTTGAAAATGTTTATGTTGAAGAGATTGAATTGAGAGATTGCATTATGAATCGGGATTGTATAAACTGTGGTAATGCGTCTGACTGAGGTATGGCATACAAATGCACAGCATTCCACAATGTATATTTTACAAGTATACATATAGTTTTAGAGTGGTCAGTTAAACCAAATTTATACCATATATTATAGTTGTACATGAGGGGCCAGATGTCAAAATCACTAAATTGTTAACCTTATTCTAATGCACAAAACTCTAAAATGGGATGATTAAAAAATTTTCAAACTGTTTCACGTTATTTAAAAGTTGCGAATTTAGATGAGATAACCAATTGGAAATGAGGTTACAATAGTATTGCGTTAGAATAAATACTGTCAAGAGACTTGGTGTGTAGTAAATTAAATATGGATCTGCTCAGTTAATAAGATGAACTTTTCCACCTCACCTCTTTAGTAGAAGGTTGCTGGTGTTGTTTAAAGTGATATGTAGACTGATTACTGTTTACTCTTGTCCCAAAGGCAAACATGTATATAATCGGTCAGCGGAACAAGGTTAGGATATTCATCTATCTGGCCCCCTCCCCCAAAGTTAATGTAGGTAACTTTAAAATTCATGTTAAGTTTATATATAACAATTGCATAGTTGTTTGTTGATAAATAGAAATTATTTATTTTATAAGTTTTACATGTTGACAAATACTGTACTAATAAAGGTACATTCAGTAATCTGTATACAGTTATTGAAAGAAAATCACTATATTAAAATATTGCTTAAAACCTGCACGAGTTTGTTATTTATCTTAAATCAAAGACAAAGGTATATTTCTGTTTTTAGGTGTTTATCGGTCTGACCACAAATTATTAAATGTGGGAGACCTGTTTCCAGAAAGCTAAGACTTCTAGTGTGGGTGTCCGGGAGCTGAGTGTAGAAAGCATTGTTAGAGGAGTTTTCCGCAGCTTCAATAACATCTGTAATACCATGATGTTTAAGTTCTGGCAGAAGCAGTGATAAATTGTTAGTAGAGGTTTGTGTCATTGTTACTACATTGTAGTTATGCTCTTAAGTGGTTGCCAGAGTAACTTCGAAACACGTAAAATGGATGGTGAGTAGATAACCGGACATCCTTACAACAGCCCTCACTAAAACAGGTTGCACTATTTACTTTGCAATGCACGAAACAGCCCGTAGAAGTAAATAGAGGACGATTTGAACAAAAGTGTTATTTGTGAAATGGTGGCTTTTCTCCTCAATAACCATTTTTCTGTTTCTATCGTGAAAAAGCATTGTCCAACATTCTCTAAACAATGTCTGCATAGACGTGGCATTGCGGGCAAGTTCGTTGACATTCATCATTTCTTTATAAACCAAACCTGTTCAAAATAAAACCAAATTAGATAACCAGCAGGGTTGCAATAGAAACAACAGTCATGACCCTTTTGCCAAATTAAGCATGTTACTGTTCGCTCCCTAGCTTGGACAGCCTTTTCCAATTGTCACTTGACCTTGTCACAGAGTTTATTGTACAGTTAGGTCACCGACCGGGTCGTCGCTATGGCTTTTCAGTTGCCATTTTTATACTTCTTTTAATAATCGTTACTGTCCACTGTCTGGCTTTGAACGTCTACATCTAGCCTTTAGCACACAGTTTTACATTGCACCAGTCATTGTCAAACTGGTCTACCAAAATTTCCTGTAGATCAAGTGTTTAGATTACCATTGTATCTAATACAAACACCACTTGGATTTTGTTGAGTCCGTCTCCGTCAAGTGGTTAGAGTAGCTGACTTGAAATCACGGAAACCGTTTGTCGACTGGGAGTCATTGGCTGACTGTGTGTCTTTACTTGAGAAATTTAGCAGTTACTTACGGAGGAGAGGATTCCAGTACTAATGTTTCCCGAGAACGAAGACAAACTGTCCACTTGTTATAATGACTGAAACACGGTTGAAATAGGCGTTACTTGAACGAACTTAAATTAAGAGTCATACTTATGAAGCTATACTATCGCCACTTTGCATAGCGAAACGATTTTAAAAGTTTAATCCCTACCAGTTTCTTTTTCTTCACATTAGATTTGTAAACCATTATTGTGACACTGAAAAAATTAAAAAGCGTTTCTTGATGGGTTCTTCATGTCCCAGTTTCTAGGAACTATAATAAACATTTTCTCCAAAGTAATGAGTAAACCCAAAATACAATTTGTAAGTGTTTTTCCATGAAATTATTTAGAATCGTGTCTGGCACGAATTGTAAACAAATGGAAACAATCGCGTACATGTCTTTACAATTAGATCGTCAACTATAATTTTGTATAGCTACTTTTCTGTCAATGAGCGTATTGTTAACAATAATGCATGTGATTGATCTCATGATCCTACGCTTTCATTGTAATAATGCGCTTACAAGTGCGTGGTTACAGGGCCATAACTTTTTAAAAATAAACTGGAAACATCTGGTTAAATTTCGTATCATTGACTCAACATTCCGTCTTTTATTGTAGTTGACACTATAATAAAAAAAGTATTGTGTTTGCTGTGAATTTGGCACAGTTATTGACAGATAACCTTGTAAAATAAACCTGGGAAGGATAAAATCATATTTTTTATGCAATTGGTTTATTTAGGGCAAACATATTGTTCGTGCGTAATCATTGGTTTGTTGCATATCTAGAAGAGATAAGAGACTGTCTATAAAACTGTGGGCGGAAAAGGGCAGAAGGGCACGGTGACTGGTCCTCTTTTTCTAAATGATAGATTTTTTAAAAACCGGGAGTTTTCTGCTTGGCGAATTCGATGTCACTGTAACAGAAATTTACATTTATACTATGATTCATGTCTTCTTCGGATATATACTATTTTTATTACTAACGTTATTATTTTAAATATTCAAAAAACGAACTGGTTAAAATATAGATTTGCAGGTTGTCTTTCGTTAATTGTATTTTGATGGATTAACAGCCCTTTGACTTAATCCGAAATACATTTAGAACTGCAGTATTAAAGCGGAAAAAATGATACTATTAACAAATATAAGGAAACTTTTTGTAACAACTTTAATCAACTTTGATATCCATTTTACAAGTCAATAAAATGTAATATCAAATCAATATCAAATCAATTAATGTATAGCATTTCATTCTATAAAATCACATAGGGGTATGTCGTGAATAGTGTGCATTTTTATCAGATAAGAATTTTTTTAACAATGTAAAATATCCATAGCTTAAAGGGTAAGATGCAGGGACTTCCTTGTTATGATATGTGAACAACTGAGACAATCAACTGTGTCGAATATGACATACAATACGGTAACTAGTAATTCTATAACCAGTAAGGGCACTACCTCATAAGGGCATAACAATTAAGACTGGAACCATGACCTACCTAGTAGGGTACAGCCTAGTAAAGGCATCAACAGTTTACTAAGTTAGGACATAAATGTGTAGGGCAGGGTATTACTAAGATGTAACTGGTACGACATAGTTTAACCATGTTAGGTCACAACCAAATTATACATAACAAGGTAAGGGATAACATAACAAGGAAGGATATGATTTCAACCAGACTAGTAAGGCAAGAGTAACAAGGTTATGAGGATATAACTAGATATAGAATGACTAGGCAGGATATATCTAGGAAGGTCAGGGTAAATTGCCATGTAGGATGTTCCAAGGTCAGGCTGTAATCTGGTAGGATAAATTTTGAAAAAAATATTGCCAGGTAGTATGTATCAAGGTCAGGCTGTAAGCTGGTAGGATGTATCTACTTAGGAAACATAATGTCATGTAGGATTTACCATGGTCCGACTGTAACCTCTTAGGGTAAATCTCGAAAAAATATTGCCAGGTAGTATGTATGAAGACCAGGCTGTAATCTTGTAGGGTAGGTTATATCTAGGAAATTCAATATATTGCCAGGTAGGATGTACCAATATGGTGTAACAAGGTTATATATAAGAAGGTAGGCTATAAATAAGCAGGTTCTAACCCGAGTAAGTAGTTTTATTAGATCGGACATAACAAGTTACTACTTTCCAATACAGTTCTTTATTTAACAGGAAGTTACTTCTGCTTTCATTTTATACCCGGTGCTTGTCCTCTGTCTGGTTACTCTCTGTGTATTGACACTTTCCCCAGAATTCCTTGTGTTCAAAATTGTCAATGATGGCACGTTTTCTTGTTTAGTGCATTGGTGAGTCGCCATTTTCAAACTTAGGATTTGTTTTAAATTTTTTAGGAGCGCTACCTCCTTAGAAAGTTTGTCATTGTTGGTTTCAAGATCCGTCACTTCCTGTAAACATATAACACCTGTTTGAATTTGAGTATATTCAGCAATAATAATAATAATGTAAAACGATGATTCAAAGAAACAGTTAAAGTTAAAATAAATACATTTAAATTGATTTTTAAAAAGTAATCAATCAATTATTCTACTATTTACTTAGATCTACCTAATTATAACAAATAAAACAATTATAATTATATTTTAAATGATTAATTATTTCATATTGGTTCTCAATCATTTTTTAACAATAGAGTACGAGTTTAGATATTACTGAATTAATAAATTAATTCTAATAATTGACGTTAGAACCGATTTTTTTATTACTCTGTCGTGTTTAATTTTAGGCAAATAATAATAATAATAATAATAATTAGTTGTGGTAGCAGAAGTAGTTGTTGTAGAAGAGATATCGTTTACTTTTCAACAATTGAAATTATAACAAAAGTCCTTACACCTTTACTGCGTTAATCTTTTATTTTACCGATAAATAAGTTATTATTATTATTATTATTATTATTATTATTAATAATAATAATAAGCAACTACAGTCTTTATTTCTAAATACAATGATAAGTATAAATATATATTAATAGTAAAAAATAATAATACGGATATTAACACTTATAATTACATTTTGTATAGTACATGTAGTTTAATAATTACATGTATAACTAAACATGAATATTCATTATAAATACTTTTTTGTTCAAAATTCGGTTCATTTTACTATTAGAATCTAGATCTATTACCTTTTTATTATTTTCATTATTTATGTTTTGCATAACTTTTAAAAAGAACATGTTTAACAGAACGACATTAGATCTTATGATGTATTTGAAATACATTCAAACACAGATGCGAGACACACTATCTTTTTTGCGCATATAAATTTTCTATTATAATTAGATCTATATATATATGCAAAAAAAAGATAGTTTGTCTTGCACCTGTGTATTTTAAGAATAAAACATAGAAATAGAATAAAACAAAACTAGTATATAACTATTACATAAATATCATGGCGTGTCTAGCCTACTTAGCATAATTAGACTTAGGCCGTAGATTCTAAATGATTTACAAATACAAATACAAATAAAAAGCATTTATATAGCGCAAAAAAGAAAAGAGATCAATAGATCTAATAGAAAAAAAGAAATACAATTCTAAATTATTGAATATGTAAAATTTATATCGGTAAATATTATTTTTATTAAACAAAAGTTATAACCCTTTGCAATTCATCTTCATGTATTTTCCTCTTCAGACGACTTCTATTGGCGGACACTCTGTTACGACGTTTTCTTTTTTGCACCTTTTCGTTCTCCTCCTGACTAAGCTGTAAATATAAAACAGCCCACGTAATTATTCCAGGAACGAATGAAAAGAAATGATAACTTTCTCAGAAATATGAGGTAGATCTAAATATTTACCTACCGGATAAGATTTTGGAGGCTCAAATTTAACGCACAATTCGCCAACTCCTGCCGAGACTCTTCTTGTTTGAATTTTGGCTCTCAGCTCTTTTTTAAGGTTAATTTCACTGCTGGAGCTTGTCGGCACTGATTCAGGGAACTGGTTTTGAGTCCGAGCCTCCAGTTCACCGTGTTCGGTAACTATTGTTCGCAACGCCTCAGCCAAGTTAAGGTCACTAGACGCGGCATTCGGAACCTCACTGACCTCAAACGAGTCCTCATCCTCCCACTGAACAGAATGTTCACGCGATACCGTTGTTGAACTGAGTCTGTTATCAAACGTCACCGGAGAATCATCCTGGAGAATCTGCAGAAATGACCCAAAATGCGCCATTTCCCGGGAAGTATAAATAAAGCCACTACATGCGATTTAAATGAGTTTCGGTTTCGACTTCTATCATCATTGCTATATATTTCCTAAATTTTGACATTGATACGTTTGTGATCTGTAGTGAAATATTTCCGTTATTAACGAAATTATGCACACATTCAAAGAATGATTTTGCAAATCTATCTAGCGTTATAATTGTATTTTTATTTTTTGTGTCTCTGTCTTTCAGCGTTATAATAAAAGAATACAATGAATTAACCTCAAATATTTATACGACCGTGTTTCACATATTCCAAATTTTCACTAATAAATATGCGTGTTATTTCTTTAATTTGCTTTGTAATAAATCTCACAATGTGTATGTGGGTGACACATGATAATGCAATGGAAACAATACCTGGAAATCAGTGCATATTTTAAGAAAAGTTTCGTTACCGGGAATTTTTTATTGGGAACTTGTGTGCTATATATAGCATATTGGGAAACCGTACTCAAAACACTTCCGGAATAGAACGTATTTAGGCGGCAAATAACATAAACCTAAAGTGCATCATGTAAATTTTATCATATTAACCCAGCTTCATAGATCTACATAACATGATTTTATGAAACTAATTCAGTACAAGTTTAAACCACAACCAGTGTCTTCTTAAATAAAATTATATAATTACGACATGCATGGACAATTATTTACGTATTTTTTATCGATCGCAAATGCCAATGGCAGCGCAGTATTCGCTGCACTTTAACTTAATTATATAAAGAGTCAGTAAACAGGGGAACAATGATTCAAACACTAATTAAGTAGATGTAGGTTAATTTTCCTTTTTGATACATTTACTACAATAAATTGGTCGCGTAAATGCATCAAAATGAACACTAATGTTTCAGCAGAGACAAAGTCTAACACTGGTCCTACGATAGGCAATGTCTCGGGGGACAGGGAATGTGGGGTTGTGATGTCATGTATCTTAGCTATTTGAAACACGAAGAAACTTAACCGACTCTGATTTAATTAATTCACGTTCAAAATCAAAGCGCTGAAGACGCTGGATTTGTTTGTGTATTCAAAATATGTGTTCTTTGTTTTGTTGTGACGACTATTTCAGTCTGTAGTCTTCATTAGTGAAGTCTATACCAGTTGGTAATAAGATATGAACAGAATGCAACAGTTATAAATCGTATTTTGGATCGAATTGTCTCTGTTTCTATTCCCGGTACACATAGACAGCAGGGATTTTCACTGTACTCACCTACCTGTCTAAAATCAGACACTGATCGAGCAGCTAGTTACGGCGCTTCGATAACACAAACGAGCAGGCAATATCACCGATTAATAAGGGGATCAATTTATTATGCAGACCGGCAAAGTAATATTGCGTATCTAAAATGCCACAATATACATTTATAGAACGAATATGGTTGAGACCAGGGAGTAACGATGTTCAAATGTTTTTCTGCAGTCATTGATAGACAAGATATGAATGTATTTTAACAAAAATAGCTCATTCGATGCGTTTCAAGATAACGAGGCCTACAGTCGAATATAGGGTAAATTGCCTTCTACTTAAAACAATCACCACCTATGAAATATAACAAATCGTTTAAACATCGACATTAACGTATCCTAACACTTGTTTTTTGCTTAAGGTGCTCACACGTATTTCTAATACATGTAGGAACGCAGACTAGCTCGCGCCAGGTCCGCAGAATAAACATATCAGCAATAAGGAAAGTTATAATTACGTCCCTTGTCGCGCATTGAATAAAATTTGTGAATGGATGGATATATTCGTAAAAAGAGAATGTGTAAACATGCGCGTAAATATTCCTGGCTGTTCAAAATATTTCATTCTTTAAAATAACGATCAGGGTTAGACATTTTGTTGTCACAGAAACTCCAAAACATATATATGTTTTCTTTCCACACAAGGTTTAAGAAATGGCCGGCGGGATAAGACATCGGAACTATTTCTATAGGGTCTATATATATAGTAAATCGTCCCTGTTGTAAAATGAAATACATCCTCGGTTCTTATTCGGAAACAGTTTACTTTACTTATATTTACAACATTTAGCTGATGCTGCATGAGTTTATAACATTATATATTGAAACAATACAACTTTCATGTCTGCGATGGCCATATGGTTTCGAATAAAGAATCATAATTTGGGATTATATGCTGACTGACGTGCCGGAGCTACTTTCAGATTTGGTACTTAAGGAGTAGGCATCGGATTTGTTTGTTTCACAAACAAATAAAAACTATATCCAGTTATATTCTCCATACTTCGCATTAAAACGTCCGATCCCCATATCCAAATCACGGCTAACACCAGGATTCAAACTTTCATGATATTACCTCATTCAATAACATAAGCATCAAATCCATTTATTGATTTAAACATTTGAACATACATGTATAAGCTCTATATTCAAAAGTGGAGAATGGGGATTTTTACAGGCGAAACTTCTACTGAAATTCTGTTGCCGACATGGTTTAGGGCGTCACGCTTCATTGGCCTAAACAAATTAAAAAAGTCTTAAAATTGAATGAAATAATTTCGAACCTTTGTCCTTTGGCACATTTTTCATGAAGCTGCGCTGTATATCCATGTAAGAAGACTTATAAACAAACATTTCATGCATTAAATTTTAAACAACATTGTTTATTTTATTAGTAGGAGGCATTCACTAATGCAATTCTAAGGAATTATTAAAAGTATGCATGGCATAGCGTTCATTCACTGAGACTCCTTTCAGAACGGGTTTGTATAGTACATGGTTTAAGCATGATGTCGCTTGATCTTTGGCTAACAGATTTGTAACTTCACCAATAACTTTTTACCTTTTTTACCCAATAATGTGACATTTTCTCCATAAATGAGAGACATATTCGTTATATATTCCTTTACAATGTATATACTATATTCTCATTTGAAGTACGTCTTACGCACACTGCAACAAGGATTTCAGTTTTAACTTGTGTGCTGTTATAAAGTTTATACACATACAATATTGAAAATGATGTTTACAAGGTCAGGCCCCAGACTCAATTTTTGAGTAATCAAAACCGACCTGGAGCATTTCTCGAATAATGCTGTTAAACAGTGTTTTTATGTTTAAAGGGAAATTTTTTGTAGGAGATGCCCCCCTCCAGTTTTGCCAAACGGTGTCATTTTTGTTTGCCAATATAGCGTATAGCTTCGGCATATCTGCTCTGGAAAGGTAAATAGAAGAGGACCCTGTGATGAGGGTTCTTTTTGTGTCGCCCTTTCGGAGAAAAGGCAATACAAAAGGATAGCTTTGTCCGTCAGTCCGTCCGTCACAAAAACTTAACGTTGGCTATAACTTTGCCACTTCTTATTATAAGATTTCTTTATCAAACTTTCATATTGTATTGCTTATGACAAAAGGGTTGTGATGCCGCCAAATTTGTAGATAAAGGTTATATTTGACAGAGTTATGCCCACTTTTGTACTTAGTTTTTGTCACGAAAACTTAACGTTGGCTATAACTTTGCAATTTCTTAAGATTTCTTCATTAAACTTTCAAATAGTATTGCTTATGATAAAAGGGTCGTGATGCAGCCAAATTCCGTAGGTTAAGGTCACATTTGACAGTTATGCACCTTTTTGTACTTATATTTTGTCATGAAATTATTGGTTATTCTGACAAAATGTAAGAGAGCGACACAAGTATTCTACTTAACACCCACTTTTACTTTATTTGGAATACACATTCAAAGGTTATATATCACCTTAAATCGTACAACTATCATAATTTAAATACTTAATCCTGACTGGCCGATATAGATAGTGATTACGTCCCGGGTCCGCAAAAGTATGTGTAGACCTAGAAAATTATGTGTAGACATCTACAGATTATAAGACGATATTTCTATATTTTCGCATATTTTCAACATTTCTTTAGGTATACGGTGTAAAAATTATAGTCCTCGGTCGTTATCACTTTTTGACAGGTCCGCGTACCTCGTATCCATGTCCATTTGTCGATTTGTTACGGTTTCTCCCAATACAGGAGTCAAACATGGACGTCAATCATCAAATAATAATATCACAAAAGGATGTAAAGTGGTAAGATAGTATACTAGTTTGCTTCGTTTTATTAAGATATGCGACATTTCAGTCGCACAAATATTCATCGATTATAGCATATATAGTGGCATTGGGTGAAATTCAAACAATAACTGGTCGTCATAGCAATAAAACTGGTATTTTGAGCAAACTTTTTATTTCTTAATTTTCGGAAAACTGTTTTAATGTTACTAGCGTCGACGTAGTAAGCAAAAGTTCTTATTTAGTTATAATTGTCGTGTTTCAGGTGCAGAATATAATTGCAACTATACTGTTCTTGATATGGAACTTTATTTCAAAACTGTTTTATCAAACATCATGAAAAGTTAAGTAATAACAGGTTCCGTATATTGTAATAAAAGGTTCCTGGTAATAAGTTGAAAAGAGACACTCAGCACCTTATAAATAGTACAAAGGGAACTAGAGTGTCTAAATGGATGTTTTTCGGTGACTGACGGTCTCTATGAGAACGCTTTTCCACATTCACATAGATCAGTTTAGAGACTGTCCCGAAAATCAGAGTAGAAACTACTCTGGCTGTAATCAGCAGCATATCATTTCATGTGGTCAGTTTCACAACAGGGGGGTCATAAAACTGCCATTAATCACCTAATTCCCAAAATCTTGTCTGTACCAGGTGGTGAGTTGCAGGAAATCCTGGTCATTTATACTTTATCCCTTCACTTGATAATTAGTAAAGCATATCTATAATACAAGAATTTATATTGAGAAACAAGGTGTCTTGTAGACCTAGTCCAGTAAAGAACAGAATTCTTCAAAATCGATGAAACTGTTTAGTTTCATGTTTGAGGTAATTAATCAAAAAGATACATAATGTTAATATATCTCAATTCTTATAAATTGGAATAAATGCACTATCTTAGTTATCTTGAAGTACAACTTCTATGCGTATTAAACAAAAGGATTATCTGAATGTGTGAAAGCGAACAATAGTACTTTTGCTGTCATTGGATCTGGAATGTTGCACCAACCTGCATATAGGTCTTAACGGAACATTAAAAAAAGTATTATCCTTCAAAAAGGCCATACTGCATTATAGTCAAGTAAGATGCCTGAAACACATGTTGGAAGATTAATGATTTTAAAATGTGCAAGAAATACTTGATATTGAGTCATTTCTCTTATACTCTGATAAAAACTAAATCAAACCTTGTAAAAAGTAAATTTGGGTGGTGAAACCATTATACAGTGATGAAAATTGTTTTCGCTATATTCAATAGAAATAATACAGCACAGATTAGTTTATTGTCTGTTTTTGGTGATATGCACTTTCCAATGAGGCTTGATCAGTGCCAAATATCTTTTTATCCCCCCGAAGGGTTGCATATTAAAATCGTACCGTCCGTCCGTCTGTCTGTCCGTACATGCCCAGAAGACATTAGGGGGTTAGGGTTTGAGTACAACTTAGCATTGTGAGGTTGTTTCAGTTCATTCCGTCATTATGGGGTTTAAAATGATATTGCTGGGTTAAATAATTCTATTGTGGGGTTAAAAAAGATCAAAGAAAGATCAAAGGGATAACTTCTCAAAGTCCGCCAGGTGAGTACGTCCTTCTGTCCGTCCGTCTGCGTCTGCCCTTACATTTTTCTGTGTCCGGGCTGTAACTTTGTCATGCATTGAAGGATTTTGAAATAACTTGGCACAAATGTTCCACACATCAAGATGATGTGTCGCGTGCAAGACCCACGTCCCTACCTCAAAGGTCAAGGTCACACTTAGAGTTTGAAGGTAATGGAATCCTCTATATATACACACATTCGTATCTGGACTTTTACTTTGTCAGGCATTGAAGGATTTTAAAATAACTTGGCACAAATGTTCCACACATCAAGATGATGTGTCGCGTGCAAGACCCACGTCCCTACCTCAAAGGTAAAGGTCACACTTAGAGTTTGAAGGTAATGGAATCCTCTATAGATGCACACATTCGTGTCCGGACTGTAACTTTGTCATGCATTGAAGGATTTTAAAATAACTTGGCACAAATGTTCAGCACATTAAGACGATGTGTCGTGTGCTAGACCCACATCCTTACCTCAAAGGTCAAGGTCACACTTTGAGTTTAAAAGTAATGGAATCCTTTATATATGCAAACATTTGTGTCCTGACTGTAACTTTGTCATGCATTGATTAATTTTAAAATAACTTTGCACAAATGTTCAGCACATCAAGACAATGTGTTGGGTGCTAGAACCACCTCAAAGGTCAAGGTCACACTTAGAGTTTAAAAAGTAATGGAATACTGTACATGTATGCATGGTAACTCTGTCATGCATGGAAGGATTTTAAAATTACATGGCACAATTGTTGAGCACATGGAGAGGACACAGACTGTGAGACACCTCTTTCGGGGGCATTTGTCACTTGTGAGGAACAGCTCTTTTTTAAACTCAAGATGACCACTTTGGAGGGTAATATAACTCTAAGAGTGAAATATTTATTCATAATTTGGTATTAACCAATATAATTGAATGTATTAAAAGAGGACCCAGATTGAGGGACTGCAACATAACCACAATATCATTATTATAGATAAACAACATACTATTGTTTGACAAAATATCTCCTTATAAAATGACCGAACATTATTTTGTTTCGCTTTTTTTCAGACTCGCAATGGATGAATTTGTTCCCTAGACTGCTCACTCTCAAGTCAGTGAAGTTATTAAGTTAGAGGAGAAAATATACATAGACTATGCGGCCTTGCTCCCTTACCTTTTTTGTTTGTTTGTTGGTCACATTTTAGCTTATGCAGCATCTTTCCAGCACAGAGATGCTCAACTAATATTAAATAAAAGTATCTTGAAAATGTAATATCTTTCCAACCTTTCCCTATTTCAGCATGTTTTCAGAAGCTAAATATGATTTATCTTGGCATTGTTGTGAATAAATTATGAAGATTACTTTCTTGTAGTATAAGGAATAGGAGCAGCTATGCATATGTATGCAAAATTAATTGTGAATTTTGCTTCAGTATAGTTTAACACAACATAAAACTTCACCTACAGAACAAAAGCGTTTTTCTTCCTTCTCCTGGTACTAGAGTCTAACTTTATCTCTACCTGGCATTGCTGCCCAAACATCATGACCTGCTGAGATTAATTGGGGTTTTATTGCCTGTGGTCATATAAAATTACATGCCAGATTAGCTAGAAGTCTGTGAATTCTGGAGAAATCCGGGACAGTCTCTAAACTGAGATAATGTTCCGGTCCATTCTTTCCCGTAATGTGATCTGCGAACACCTCTAAAGTTGCTATTGAAAATAATTCCACAGACGTCACATCTGTGCCCATGAGGTCGGTGTAAAGAACTCACATACCTGTAATAAATTGTCTTGTATGCAAATTGATTTCAACAAGCATGACACACATATGTTTTTGAATTACCACGAGCGTTTATATGTCCGAGGTAATGCAGCTTCTCCCAGAAGTTTTTGCCACATAATCTACATTCATACTTTTTTTACCAAAGTGGATGATATACATGTGTCTCCGTAAATATGTCTGTTATTGAATTGCTTTCTGCAGTTTTCACACAATAACTTTGACGCATCATGCTCTTATAAAGTGAAGCAAATTATGCTTGGCTTGGTGGAGTACTTATTATAACTGACACAATAACACTACCCAGGGATAGATAGTACGCATAAGAGAACATGAATTAAAAACATACGCTATAAGTTTAATATCAACATTTAATATCAATTTTATTAACAAGTCATGAAGGGTCATACCTGTAGGTAGAAAATGTCAACATTAAAGTTAAGCCTTTATAAGGAATACAATTTATGTATTATCATTTCATTAATGTGTATATTTGCTATCTTTGTGATAAGGTCCCACACCCCTATAGTCACCAGGTACATGTTGCACCTGAATATGTAAACTACTTATTTCTCTGAGGGAACGTTCGGTGATATGACGGGTATCGTACCCTTCTTCTGTCATAAGCCACAACTCAGCTGCCTATTTATAGAGTTATAATTAATTTGTAACATATCGAGTGTACAGGTACATGGATGGATACTTGACTATTTTAAACGTTATCGTTGTGTCACATAATAGCAGTCATGCAACTCAATTTCTTATAAGAAAGATAATACCAAGAAACCGTGAAATTACAATTTTAAAATATTCATATCTAAATTCTAGGAATATTCATAAAAGAGTAAAACAATAGGGTTATTAGAGGTAATGTGATCCAGGATGCAGGATTTGTTCGAGTCTTGCGTCGGACCATACGAGACTGAGGACGAGTATGATCCGACCGCGACGAGAGCCAAACCGGCTTATGGATATCACATTACTATACTAATAACCCTTTTATTATTATATCTTTTGACACTTGTCTGCGCGGTTAAACTTAACTAAACCGACTTTTTAAGCATAAGATTGAAGAATCAAAGCGCTGTGAGCGCTGAAGGCCTGGGGGCTATAGATTAACTCCCCTAAAACCAACTTTTGACCTTCGTGATTTACGCTGAACCTTACCTAAAGCGCGGGTCGAAATGTGCATAGGGCGAAATTTAGTATATGACACAGAATGAATGATTCACAAATATATGGGTGGCAGGGAAGTTTGTTTTATTATAAAACGTACGTTAAATGAAAAATAATCACATGGTCAACAATATCAATTGTTTGAGAGAACAATAAAAATAATTCAATCTGCGCTTTGTTCAACTTCAAGCGATATCTGATGATGTGGATCGAAAATTATTGTGTACCAAGGACAAGACCTTGAAACAGAAATAAAAAAAGCGATACCAACAATGAAATATAAATACAGTACAGTACAATGTGTATAACAGGGAAAACCAAAAATGATTCTTGGTTACCTTGTAGTTGTAATCGGTGAAACCGTTCACTGGGCCTTGACACGCAGCGTCCTCGGTAAATGGCGAGTGATTTTGATCACGTGAGCTCCTTCTCGGGAATGTACTTAAATTGTATCTTTTTTTAAAGAAATTAATTTTTAGGTAAATATATATGTAATCGTTCGTAAATAAGAAAGTTGTCAATGAAATAACATCAGAAATTTGAAAATCAAACTACAAACTCTTATATCGAATTCCGTACGTTTTCGTAAATTTCCGTAAATATCCGTACTTTTCCGTGATATGCATATGATTATCTTCCGTAATCAGCTAACAGTGCAGTAATTTCTAAAACAGAAAAAAATGTGTAATGCAGCCCGTAAGCTATAGACCTTTCTGCAATCGTTTGAAGTTGTATGTACTGTTTTTATTTGTAATATGTTCTTATCGTATGCGACATTCAAACAAAAGATTGATCTGGTCTGTCTTGCACTACTTTCCCAAAGCGCATGTTTACAGTTGTTATTCGCACATAGCACAGTTAAATTGTCAGCAGTGTTTGAAATGTGGTATGCTAACTTAGGCCTAGGGGACTTTCAGTCCTCAGGCCAAAAAATTCTTTTTAGTGCGAAATATGTTTGTTTGTTTGTATATGTGCTTTTTGGGTCTACCATCCTCGTTCGAGGCGTATAATCGGTACGACTCGGCATGTCACGTCTGCTGCTCATGCCCATAACAATGAGTCCGAAAGTAGGAGAAAATTTACCTGACTGCAATTTCCAGTCAGTATAAGTCAGTTTTCCTAGTGAGATATCTAATGAGTCGTCAGCACAGTTGTGCCATGGTGGTAGAGCGTTAGTCAGTCCCTCACCACGTCATCCGCATCACACACATAGCACTTCTGTGGTCTCTTTGCCGGAATACACGATGGACCTACTACGGGTGCGTGGAATAATCGGGAGATCGCACATTCTTGCACAGTGCCGCAAACAGCATTTCTCAAGAAGGCGGCCAAATATCCGAAGAAACCTCCTCTCTACGGAGAACCCTGCAGACGGCACTTATCGAATACCAGGCTAGACCCACATCTACTTGACTGTGCGTCTGCCCATACCAGAAACCCAGCCTGAATCAGTATTTACAGTCAAAACTAGTTGTCTGCAAACACCAACCCAAACCAGTACCCCAGCCAATAAAGGCAGACACCCTCAGTCAAAACTAGTTGACATCAAGTGTCTACCCAGACTGGGGCAGCTTCACGTGTGATGTGACTCTGTAGCTTAAGCAAGCGTCAGGTGAACGAGTCCCAGCTCGAAAGTTTCCATGAGCACATATCGCCAACGACTCGTTTTCCTTCTCCCCAGTTCAACTGGCAAAGATAGAATTTAGAGTCCGAAATAGCTCCAACAATGGCTTGTCTGAAACGCACCCAAAGGAACAAAGTCCTGAAAAGGACTTTCGCGCCCCCTCCCCCAGCACAGTTACTGTAAGGGAGGACTTAGGCACCGCCATCGTCATTCCGCTGTTGAAGAGGTGTTGAGCCCCTACCACCCGGCACACGTCATCGGCACGTAGGGTTCTTGGAGATCTTCGCCGCCGCATCTGGTGGTGTTCTTCTCGACATCGTGCGAATAAAACAAACGGCCCTTGCCAGGGTCAACCCCTCGTCGTTAGCCAGGGCCCCGACAGTTACAAGACCTAAGTCAAGCAAAAGTCGAGACCCAGTACCTGCTCCGCGACGTGCAGCGCCAAATATGTTTGTTTGTATACGTGCTTATTAGGTCCATCACCCTCGGACGAGGTATTTATCATGCAACTAGCATTAAATCTGACCGATAACACCTGTTCGATATTTTAAAATGATATTACGTCAGTGACATGATAACACTTTGCAACCACGCCCACATGCCGGACTAAGTGCGAACACAGAGAAAAAGTAATCAAAATGTTTCACTTATCCTATCATTTTTATTTGTTTGTGTAACAAACAAATTTACTTACCGTTTTCCGATGCCTACTCCTTAAGTACCACATCTGAAAGTAGCTCCGGCACGTCGGTCAGCATATAATCCCAAATTATGAGGCTTCATTTGAAACCATTTGGGCAATGCAGACATGAAAGTTGTATTGTTTAAATATATAAGGTTATAAACTCATGCAGCATCAGCTAAATGTTGTAAATATAAGTAAAGTAAACTGTTTCCGAATAAGAACCGCGGATGTATTTCATTTTACAACAGGGACGATTTACTATATATATATATAGACCCTATAGAAATAGTTCCGATGTCTTATCCCGCCGGCCATTTCTTAAACCTTGTGTGGAAAGAAAACATATATATGTTTTGGAGTTTCTGTGACAACAAAATGTCTAACCCTGATCGTTATTTTAAAGAATGAAATATTTTGAACAGCCAGGAATATTTACGCGCATGTTTACACATTCTCTTTTTACGATTATATCCATCCATTCATAAATTTCATTGAATGCGCGGCAAGGGACGTAATTATAACTTTCCTTATTGCTGGTGTGTTTATTCTGCGGACCTGGCGCGAGCTAGACTAGTAGTCTGCGTTCCTACATGTATAAGAATTACGCGTGAGTAAGTGTTAGGATACGCTAATGTCGATATTTAAACGATTTGTTATATTTCATAGGTGGTGATTGTTTTAAGTAGAAGGCAATTTACCCTATATTCGACTGTAGGCCTCGTTATCTTGAAACGCATCGAATGAGCTATTTTGTTTAAATACATATCAATGACTGCAGAAAAAACATTAGAACATCGTTACTTCCTGGTCTCAACCATATTCGTTCTATAAATGTATATTGCGGCATTATAGATACGCATAATTACTTTGTCGGTCCGCACAGTAAATTGATCCCCTTATTGATCGGTGATTTTGCCTGCTCGTTTGTGTTATCGAAGCGCCGTAACTACTAACGAGCTGCTCGATCAGTGTCGTTAGTGACGTTAGACTGTAGAACTGTAGGTGAGTGCAGTGAAAATCCCTGCTGTCTATGTGTACCGGGAATAGAAACAGAGACAATTCGATCCAAAATACGATTTATAACTGTTGCATTCTGTTTATATCTTATTACCAACTGGTATAGCCTTCACTAATGAAGATTACAGACTGAAATAGCCGTCACAACAAAACAAAGGACAACTATTTTGAATACACAAACAAATCCAGCGTCTTCAGCGCTTTGATTGTATTTTCGTTTACAAATCATGGTTAATGATGTATTAATTGCATACAAATACAGCCCAAATAAATAAATTGAATGATTTAAAACAAACAGTACGGCATCATAAAAATAGAAAACTGCCTGTAGTATTTTTATTTTTGAAATAAACATGTTGTTGTCGCTATTCATTTTCTTAGTTAGATCATTTGCTATCCATCTGCTGAGAAAAAGTAATTTTCATTTTTTTATAACATCCAATTTTCAATGTTAGTTCTTAATGCGTGATTGAAATGGTCTAAAACCTATCAGCTACCTATCAAAAGTTGAAAACTGTCTTTAAACCGCTCACTTTTAACTCCTCAAGTTCCTCGTTTATTTACAAATTAGGATACCCCCGTGTTGTTGATATTGTGCACACGCCGCCGTGTCTGTGTTTTACTTGGGCATTCTTGTGTGTGTCTTTGCGAAAACTTTGTTTGCAAAATAATATCATAACATAAAACATTTATAGTCTGATGAAGGTAATTATAAAGCTATATTTATGTCGTTTTTATCTTTTTCATCCTTTGAAATATAGAACTATTTTTCGATGCGCATGTAGTAATTTGAAATCATTTTCTTTTACAAATGCAGTATTTATTCTTTTAAGGCCCCTAAAAATGTAAAAAAATTACATGAAGATTTTGCATGACAAATAGAATATTAGTCAACTGTCTTTTGACAACATGTGATATCAGGTTCGGCAGATACGGTCAGAAAAGGCTTGGCAGAGCCTCGCCTTTTCCGACCGCAGCTACTGATATCACATGTTATCAAAAGACAGTAGCATCGTATAAACAAGCACTAACGATCAAATCCAAAGCGACGTTATTAAGGTCATGTGTATTTTTGGGCCAATTGAATGCACCCTTACAAATAATGGCAAATGCGCGTACATACAATACATGAATACGATTTTTATCTGTCAGACTGTATCTTATGGTTGAAAATATGTATTATTTTAAAGCCTAAGAAAAGATCTGACTCAGACGTAGTCTAGTATTTCTGCAGGTTCATTTAAACAGATGTCTAGTCTCCAAACCGGTTATGTTCTTCAAAATATACTATAATCTTGTAGCAATCTCCCTACCCAGATATCCGGAAATCCAAAACAGGTTAACTAGGCATATGCGACCCCTTAGTCACCGCCAAACCCTTGCCAGCTCGGACTCCTTTAAGTATCTTAAGTACCCCTCCCCACAACCCCATGTCATAGTTACTCCCGCATATTGCATCTCTGCAATTTACTGAGTTATTCAACCTTTATTTTATTATTTTACTCTTTATAACAAGTTTAACAAAATAACGCTTTTCTTAACTGGAAGAACTACGATCTTGAAATTGCTATATTCTAACTGCTTGCGCCCTGTCCATAGACTGGCATCAGTCGTTAGAGTCATTACTCGTGTCTTTTCTTGACTTTTTATAACATCTTCACAATTTCTCTTTTCCTTGACTAACGACTGGACAATTGCGATCAGAACCGGGCAGGATTATGCCAAGTTCTATAATTGCCATGAAATAGGGAATCATTGAAGAAGTGTTCATAATATAATGTGACCCTAGATTGATTTCTGTAGCCATTTAGCATGTGTTAGATAATACTGAGGTGAACCCTTTCATCTGGTCATTAAACAGAAATTTCTGTACCACCTGGTATGTAATTAGATGTATCTAGATAAAGAAAATGCTGACATTTGTACCCAAATAATAAATGGGTTCTATGTACCAATATTTGTTATAAATGTATTCATTAAGCAAATTATGAATTTGAGTTGAATATTAAGGTATGGTATACAAAAATTGAAATACGAAATCTCAAAAAATTTATCTAGAAAGGATGTTTTGTGTCCCATCAGGAAGCGGAAAGTATTTAACATTTGAAAGCTTCCAACGGGACAGTTGTAGTTTGTCATCAGTATGTTGCATTGTTGTGTCACCGATAGTTTCATTAATGAAACCACAGGAAACGAAACTTTAATCTTTGGGAGTGAATGCATTGACTGATACAAAAAGCAATCAGTCTAGCATATTAGGTGGACATACTGAAAGGGAGTTAAAATATTTTGTTGTGCAGTCACGAAATGAGCTTTGACTGAGACAAAATTTTGATAGAGATATTTTTCTTAAAAGAAAAAAGGCTTCAAGAGAAGAAAGACCTCTCAATCTCAACCAACTTTTATAATCTATTGTCTTCCCACAGATGTAGCAAACAGTTGTAGTATCTTGAAATCTGTTTTGTTGGTGTTTTGAATTACATTTTTCTATATTTTAAAATACCGTTTTATTGAATAATACTATATGGAATAATTTATTACAAATAACTCCCGTACACTATATAGCTTACAAATATGCGATGCGTGTTGATCTCTGAAATGAAATGATCTACCCAAATCTTAAACTGAAGAGTTATAATCAGATCAACATCTGGGGTCAGAGTTTTCAAGGCTCATTTGTCAATGGCGATGTAGTGAAGAAAACCTTCACTGGAATAACATGATGTCTGCATTATTACAGTCTGTAGGTACTTTCTATAGTGTAGTGGCATTAACTAGTGCACGACCTTGTATTGACTGTCGAATCAGATAAGAGTGTGCCGTGCTGGGACATATATTCATCAGTCATCAGTCGGATAAAAAGCCCTCGTGCCGTTATGCTCCTTACCGACCGATCATCTCCTTCCGGTTGTGTAAACTCCTTTCTTTATGCATGTACTAGTAGTAGTGAAAATTTACTTTGATTATCCGACCCAAAATTAAAAATCCTTTCGGTACTGTACTAGAAAGGCACAAACTCTGTGTCTATTTCAAGTATGTAAGATTTCTTGTCATTACGCGCGAAAAAAGTGCAATAAAATGTAATTTATGTTTTTCAAGGATATAACACATGTTGCAAGGCACTGCACGGCGCCGCGTGCGGTCTATGTTATACTTCACGGTCTTAATTAAAACTGCGGAAATTCCGGGCGTTACCTGTCTTGCTGGACATGGTGTGAATTGACCACTAGTCTGTTTGCACAGATGGCACCTGCGACCTACCACCTCCCAGAAAATAGTATTGTTACTAAAGAATTCAGTTCACTTTGTGAATTATGCTAGCACTTGGCTTCTCTTTCTCGAGTTCTTTTTACGAGTCACTGTTGCTTTACTTTATAAAGGAATCTATCTTGGAATTAATTTTTCATTGGAATTTCAATTAAGTTTACATAGAAATTTTAATGAATTTTTCATTGAATTTTTAATTGAATTTTTAAATCAATTTTTAAAATATTTGTCTGTATATTCGTATCTTGAACTCTGTTCGTTTTTCTTTTGCAGTCGCTAAAAACACAATGCCAGGTTACCGTGTCAAGCGGAGTGGGACTGTGAACATACGCTGCCCAGGTCACCATCAAGGTAATGTAAATGTAGGTGCTAATGCTGCCAAGGGCGGCACTTCCTATCATTCTTCTCCTGCAGGTACCGACGGCCACCACTACCACCAGGAAGAAGGAGTTTCCGCTACTCCCGACGCTGACGCTGCCATGGACTCAAATTTGAAGCTAATGGGACCTGAGGACGTCCACTTCAGGAAGTTTCAGCGCCTGATTCCAGCCGGGTTCAGGCCATTTAACGCCGTGAAGGAGTGGCACAACTTTCGGCTGCAGCGGGTAGGCGGCAGCAAGAAGAAAGAACAACATATCCAGGATGTAGGGTATGTCAATAGATTTTTAGCGTACTGTAACTTTCAGGATAAGCGATGGATGACCATCACGCCGCAGATGGTGACGGCCCACTACCAGGTAATCAGTGCTGCCTACGAGCCAGGGACCGTGGCCCGAATCCTGACTTCACTTGTGGACTTCTGGATGTGGGCCAAGATGATGCAGGGCTATACCAGACGCAGCCAGTTTGACAAGATAAGGCAATATCTAAATTCTTGCCTGAAGTCGAACAGGAAGAACGTCCATACCAGAAACTCGACAAGGAGGCTGGAAGACTTCAAGAAGTTGCCGTCGCCGAAGATATTGGAGGAATTTACGAACTCAAACTGGGTAAAAGAGGTAAGAGAAAAGTTTCTATTAAAACCTTTCGTATATTTATATGAGATGACGTGTTGTTTAATTGTTCTGTGTAGCTTCTACAACGCACCCCGGCCTTCCATGCTCTCGAACATCAGGCTTAAGGACGTGGACCAGGCAGTGAAAGATGTCGTCGGGGACGAAGATGTGTTCACAATATCAGTGCCAACGTATAAGACGTCGAGCATAGGGCTAAACGCCTTTATTACGGTGAGTAAACAAATTTTTGATGAGATAACCTTGTACCGTAAGTCTGTTTCAGACAACATCAAAGACCTGGACCCGACGGAGCCACTCTTCAGAAACTCGAACATGACACCAGTTGGGGCCGACGGCGTGTCAAGGATGGGTAAGAAGGCGTGGGAGAAGGCCGGCATGACAGTCAAGTACACCCTGACCATCCTGCGGAAGCTGACCACCGTCATAGGAAGGAAGGGGGACCCAGCCATGGCATACCAGATCGCCCGGAAGTTGTGTCATAAAAAGTCAACCGCCGACACATACTATCCTGTCCATTACGATCACAAGGCCGCCGCGGCTACCTACAGACACAGGAGGGACCCATTCAAAACCACCAAGACGACAGCGACTGTTGCGTCACAACAGGTTAGGGAGTCTTTGTTAGATTCAGTGCCAACAGTCGCCCAGACAGCCATCATGGCACCCGACGACTCCCTTGTCAGCGATATTGTGCCACTACCACCGGCGTCCATTTCGTCGACACATTCACGTACGGCAAGTGGTAAGTCACATTCCAGTTGTCTGTTACTGAAGGCACCACCCAAACCCCGAACCAAGATCAGCACTTCTCAGCGGAGGGAGATAAAGGAGGTGTTTCGGGACATAATCTTGGAGTACGTTGAGATGCCCTTCAGGAGTGTGCCTATTGCCCACATCCGGGAACTTAGGGAGAACAGGTGGCCAAATCTCAACGACAAGCAGCTTTGCGACATTGTCCGGAACCTGGTTAAGTCCGAGTTGAGACATCTCAGGGCGGACTTGCACGACGACTACCTAAGTCGGTAGGTATCAATAAATACAATGAAAAAAAAATAATAAAAAAATAAATAAAAATATATCAACATTAATAAACTAATAAGATTTTATCTGTTTAAAACTCCTACCCCCAGGTAGGGATGTGCTATATTCTTTTTCTTTCAGGTGGTGCCATGGGACTGGCCTCCTAGTGTGGGTCTACACTTGACCCCGGCGGCACCGGGCAACGTCTAACGAGAGTGTCATTCTTGGCATTTCTTGTAGGCGGCTGACAGTCCCATTTCTGTTCTTTATTGTTCATTTCACTACTTTGATCTTTCAGATGGTGCCAATGGACTAACCTAGTGTAGGTCTATATACTCAACAGGTTTAGAAACGCAAAAGTGGCAAAATATTTATTTTAACAATGTTATCGTGTTTCAAATTTATTCAAATTTCATACACAACAAAAACAATATAAAGTTGAATACTTGTTAAAGTTTCAATAAATCATCTCAAAAAATGACTTAAATAGAAATAAAAACAATAGAGTCATTCAAATAAAAATGTTCAACAGGGGAAATCTTTGCGTTTCTAAACCTGTTAAGTGTATTTGATCCCGCCGGCACCGGGCAACCTCTAGAATGAGAGTGCTATTTTTGGCATTTCTTGTAGGCGACTGACAGTCCAAATTTCAATCAGTAAACTAAAGAAGTGAATATTTGTATTTGTTTTTCAGTCTCCGCCTCAATATCTCCTCTTCTGATCATTGGTCTCATTTCTTTCATTGCCTTACTAAAATGACTGTGGTCTTAAAATGTAGCTGTAGAACATAGACATGTATCATAGATAAATATAAAAATATCATGGGGGATTATACTACATGCAACATTTCTTGTTATGGTCTTAAAATGTAGGCGAGGCACAGCCCTACAGGTGCATGCATAATATACAAGAAAACGTGAAAATTTCGACCACATCTTATCAAAATATGACAGCGTTATCAAATATTTTCAACAGGCGAGGTAAAACGTGATAGCCGATTGCAAAATACTTGGAACGGCAAATGAGTAGTTGTTTTTGTATTCCAATAGAGATCTTCTTGTCTTTTAATTTCCTACTTTTTAAATATTTTAGAAGAACTAAAGGGAAATGAAAAATGTGATTGTTCCGTGTATTATCCATCTTTTTATGCTAGATAGATCTTGATTATACACCCAAAAATGCCCCTTTTTATATACATAATGTGTTACTTTATAGCCTTTATAGGACATCACCTCCTCGTCTGTAGGATTTTTGTTTTCGATCTGTCAAAAAATTCAATATTTTCAGATAGCCATAGGACACCGTAATATTAATCAGAAAATTAATAAACTATTTTTTTGTTATGCTCAACCATTGTATTTTCGATTTTAATTCTAGAAAACTTAAGTAATACGAATCATCTCATCCACAAATACAAGCTAAAATGATTGCTCTTATGGACGACCGTTTATAAAATTTGCTTCAAATCAAATCAAGTCCCACCGATTTTGATTTGATTTGAAGCAAATTTTATAAAGGTCCGTCCATAAGAGCAAATATGTATTTGTGGATGAGACCTCCCAAGTCCCACCGATTTTGTGAAGTCATACCTATGGAATGATATTGAGGTAAAAATTACACAATGCCTGCTTACTGTTACAATTTACTCATTGACACTGCTATTGTGCTTATTGGTACAGTCACTATGCATGCTTGCACTTTCATCACGCTTGTTGACAATTACACAATGCCTGCTTACTGTTACAATTTACTCATTGACACTGCTATTGTGCTTATTGGTACAGTCATTATGCATGCTTGCACTTTCATCACGCTTGTTGACAATGATACCATGCTTGCTGGAAGTTACAACTTTTATGTTGTTTAGGCCATGATGCCTTTTTCATATTTTCATTTGACTGAATGACAGTGCAATCTAGCGTAATGGTTTATTTCATCATGCTGTGGTTATCTTGGTTTGTAATGCATCCAAGAACAAAAATACACGAAGTGATCAACCAGTATGGAAAATGTTATCAGGCACTAGGCAAAATAGAACTAAGCATAATGTCATTTCAAAATTATAAGTCACATTTTGATAACAGGGGGCGCTATGTTCTAGTCGTGTTTTTCCGTAATTTGAATAATTATTTGCCGGAAAGATTATCGTGGATATCCGAATATGTATAATGTTAAAAAAACAAACAGATTTTCACTTTCATATTCACTATATTTATATAATGTCAAATCCTTCTTTAACACTCCTGCCCCTCAGTTACAACACATAACATAACTCCTGCATGGGAAAGCTGGATGCTAAAAACACGGCAATTTCCCCTCCCATTCCGAGTTCCCCAACGGTGTGAAGGCAATGATTGCAATTGACTAGTGCAGACTGGCGCAATAGCACTTCCGACGGTATACTACTCTACTATGCCCAAAAAACCTATTGAAGTAAATCCTGGGTGAGAAAATACCAAGGTCCCTCCTGGGGCTCAAACCCCGGACCTCGTGATCTGAAGGCGGACACTCAACAACGTCGCTAAAGGGTTAACCCAACAGCAAGGCTGTTTGAAGTGGCCTTTAATCCTACAATCACTACACTTCTCCCTCTTACTTTTCAGAGCTAGACAGCTCTCCAGATTGACCCTCCATGCTCCCCGAATGAGTCCGTCAAACACTTCTGACACCATTAAAGTAAATCCTGGGTGAGAAAATACCAAGGTCCCTCCTGGGGCTCGAACCCCGGACCTCATGATCTGAAGGCGGACACTCAACCACGTTGCTAAAGGGTTAACCCAACAGCCTTGCTGTTGGAAGTGGCCTATAAACCTACAATCGCTACACTTCTCCCTCTTTTACTTTTCAGAGCTAGACAGCTCTCCAGATTGACCCTCCATGCTCCCCGAATGAGTCCGTCAAACACTTCTGACACCATTAAAGTAAATCCTGGGTGAGAAAATACCAAGGTCCCTCCTGGGGCTCGAACCCCGGACATTGTGACCTAAAGGCGAACACTCAACCACGTCGTTAAAGGGTTATAACCCAACAGCCTTGCTGTTGGAAGTGGCCTATAAACCTACAATCACTACACTATTTACAACAGAGACAAAACATAACTTATTGGTCTTGTAGAATCTTCTCCAGTTCTAGTACTCGTCTTCTACGTCAATTTTTTTATTCCACTTATAATAACGATGCCGATTAAATTTTGTCAGTAGTATAGACATCGAGAAAACTTTTAAAAGGCGATGTATTTCTTCCAATAATAAAAATATTGTCTGTAAATAAAGCTTGAAAGCTACATAAAACTTACCAGTATAGAGTAATGAAACAAAGGGACACAACTGATGGGAAACGGTTTAGGCAACAGCTAATTTAAGTCCGTCATAGGCCGGAGATCTTTCGCGAAAACTACGAACGTGCGCCCCCTGGTATCAAAATGTGATGTGCAAATTTGCAATTAACATTATGCTTACTTTCAACTTGCTTAGTGGCTTATTGCATCTTTCATTTTGTGTGGTCACATCGTGTGTTTTGTTCTAGGAGCATTATAACTGTGCAATGTTGAAATATCAAAGCTTATATACAGTCCCGGCATGTTGAAATATTTAATTACGCTACATTGCACTGTCATTCAGCCATATAGACATCAGGGACTAAACACCAAACAAGTTGTAACTTCCAGCAATCATGGTATCATTGTCAACACGCGTGATGAAAGTGCAAGCATGCATAATGACTGTACCAATAAGCACAATAGCAGTGTCAATGAGTAAATTGTAACAGTAAGCAGGCATTGTGTAATTTTTACCTCAATATCATTCCATACATACCTATGCCAGGTGCCTTGTGTGGCTATAAATAGATCGTGCTCTTCATGCCCCCTTAAAGTTTCATAAAATTCCTTAAAGGTAGTCATATGACATTTGACCACAAGAATAACCTTGATCTTTTTCATCATAATGACAATAACATTTGATCCATGTTTAATGAAAATCTTTCAAAGGGTAAAGGAGATATAGTCTGGTGAACGTTGACACGTAACATCGAAACAAAACATGAAAATAACAAATCACTTTCTTACAAAACATTAGTCAGACCACAGCTAGAGTATGCATCATCTGTATGGTCACCACACACCCAGGTTAATATTCACAAGCTGGAGATGGTCCAGCGACGCACAATCAGATGGGTAAAAAATGATTATTCCAGAGATACCAGTGTGACAGACCTGCCGAACTACCTTGGCTGGGGCACCCTTGAGAACAGGCGTCAAGCCTCCAAATTGGTTATGTTTTACAAAATATACTACAATCTTGTAGCAATCTCCCTGCCCAGTTACCAAGAAGTCCCAAACAGGTTAACAAGACATATGTACCCCTTTAGTCTCCGCCAAACCCATGCAAACTCGGACATCTTTAAGTACTCTTTTTCCCCCATACCAAAGTCCTGTCGAATAGATTACCCACGCATATTGCGATCCTGTCTGATCTTGAATCATTCAAGCAGGCAGTGGCCCAAATCAATTATTAATCGTACAGCAGTTGTTTTAAAACCTTTTATTCTTTTACTATTTTTAACAGTTTTATCCATTTTGTTTCTCTTAACTATAAAAACTATCTTGCAATAGTTTTATCTTTTATTAACACCCGGCGTGCACCCTAGCTGCCCATGATACTCGTGAGAGGCGTGATGCAGTATAACAAGATAGATATACATGTATATAGAAACATGACTATTGCGTGTGGATGAGTCGGCCATTTAAGTCAAGTTTAAAAACATCTGTTTTATGGTAAAATATAGTATTTTGACCTTTGACGCTGAAATGTGGCATTGAGTAGGCCAGGTATGGGCATCAACTGTGAGAGGTAATTTCAAAATTAGTATATCCATGTGGAAGTTACAATCTAGTCATAACATATCAGAACATAACCCTTATTATAATATAACAAGTTTGGGTCCTACTTCAAGGTAGTCCCCCATCCCCTGGCATGACACATCATTGTGGTATAGATAACGACGATGCGAAGATATATCAAAATCAGTCATTGCATCTCGAAGTTAGAGCGGACACGAAATACTGGTATGTAACGCTATATCACATTTTGAGCCTAAAGTATGACAATGTCCTTTAAAGTAGCTCCCAATGTGTGGTGCGTGATACCCTTGTAGTATGGATAATAATTGCAACTTTTGAAACTTAATTTCAAAATCAATGTTTGCATGTAGAACATCCCGGACACCAAATACATAGTATAATTATAACTCTATATAACAGGTTTTAGGGCCCAAGTGTGACTTTTACCTATAAGATGGCTCCCTGGGTGTGGTGTAAGACATACCTTGTATTATGGGTAACAACTGTGTGAAATTATTTGTAAATCTGTCCAGGCATATATAGATTTTACAGCCCGGCCACGAAGTACAGACGTACGGAAGCCCAATAGTGCCACTTTGTTTGTTTGCAAGCTCGTTGTTCCCGCCAAATCAACTCGTTCCAAGTAATATTTCACCATACAAGTTCAATAACCTTTTTATTATATACTTTCATATTGAATATGAACAAAAATGACATTCTGTTAGCCAAAAACAATAAATGAATCTTGAAATTTCTCAGACAACTAGCGTACTATTTCACCATGTACATTTTCTTTATTGCGTATTAATAGACTCGATTCAATATTGTTGTTTATACGTGACGTCATTTATTAGGAGAAACGTTGACGCCGATTGTACGGTAAGAAATTTCAGTTGCCGTCCGCCATCTTGTTTTGAAAAACGCAAGACTTTTCCTACGGATGCAGGTTTGTACTTTGAAATGTGAATACATCAACTTGATGTACGTTCCTAAAAATGTTTTTTCTTTCTTATGACTATATGTAAAACATCATTCCTTTTGTTTATCAATACTTGGCTGAACTACGTACCAGTAACTTTCGTAACCAGAACTGGTGTTGCGTGCCCTAAAAAATTCGAACCTTTTTTAAATTGCAACTCTTTTACGTCTACTTGGAAACGATTGAAGTTTCTTTTTTATTTGAAGACCGTAGTTTATTTAATTGTAAAAAACGGTCACACTTCGACATATAAACCTCAGAAAAACGATGTTTGCAAACAAATAAAATAGTCCGTACAGCTAATCGCTAGGACCGCCCCCCTTGCCAACGTTCAGTATCATTCCTTACCAACGTGCAGTACCGTAGAATACTGAACGAACTCTCTAAGGCAAAGTGAACGGGGCAATATGAAAGTATATAATAAATAGATTTTACAGCCCGGCCACGAAGTACAGACGTACGGAAGCCCAATAGTGCCACTTTGTTTGTTTGAAAATTCAAGATACTAAGTTGAATATTCAAGATACTAAGTTGAAAATTCAACTTACTAAGTTGAATATTCAAGATACTTAGTTGAAAATCCAACTTACTAAGTTGAATATTCAAGATACTAAGTTGAATATTCAAGATACTAAGTTGAAAATTCAACTTACTAAGATGAAAATATAACTTACTAAGTTGAAAAATCCAAGAAAATAAGTACTAAAATCAGTAACTTGAATTTTCAATTAGCAAGTTAGTAAATTGAATTTTCAACTTAGTATCTTGAATATTCAACTATCTTGAATTTTCAACTTAGTATATTGAATATTCAACTTACTTTCTTGAATTTTCAACTTAGAATCTTGAATATTCAACTTAGTAAGTCGAATATTCAACTTAGTATCTTGAATATTCAACTTAGTATCTTGAATTTTCAACTTATTATCTTGAATTTTCAACTTACTATCTTGAATTTTCAACTTAGTTATGTTGAAAAAAATCAATTAAAAAAAACAAAGTGGCACTATTGGGCTTCCGTACAGACGAATTGACGGACGGGCATTAATTCTTATGTGACGGACTTGGTGTGGTTTTACCATTCCCCTTTCTTTTGATCCTTTTTTACCCCACAGTACAATTTTGGCACTATTGGGCTTCCGTACGTCTGTACTTCGTGGCCGGGCTGTATTGAAACTTGAATTTTCAACTTAGTAAGTTGAATTTTCAACTAAGTATCTTGAATATTCAACTTAGTATCTTGAATTTTCAACTTAGTAAGTTGAATTTTCAACTTAGTATCTTGAATTTTCAACTTAGTAAGTTGAATTTTCAACTTAGTATCTTGAATATTCAACTTAGTAAGTTGAATTTTCAACTTAGTATCTTGAATATTCAACTTACTTTCTTGAATTTTCAACTTAGTATCTTGAATATTCAATTTAGTAAGTTGAATATGCAACTTAGTATCTTGAATATTCAACTTAGTTTCTTGAATTTTCAACTTAGAATCTTGAATATTCAACTTAGTAAGTCGAATATTCAACTTAGTATCTTGAATATTCAACTTAGTATCTTGAATATTCAACTTAGTAAGTCGGATTTTCAACTAAGTATCTTGAATATTCAACTTAGTAAGTTGAATATTCAACTTAGTAAGTTGAATATTCAACTTAGTATCTTGAATATTCAACTTAGTAAGTTGAATTTTCAACTTAGTATCTTGAATATTCAACTAAGTATCTTGAATTTTCAACTTACTAAGTTGAATATTCAAGATACTTAGTTGAAAATCCGACTTACTAAGTTGAATATTCAAGATGTTGAAAAAATCAATTAACAAAAAACAAAGTGGCACTATTGGGCTTCCGTACAGACGAATTGACGGACGGGCATTAATTCTTACGTGACGGACTTGGTGTCGTTACCATTCCCCTTTCTTTTGATCCTTTTTTACCCCACAGTACAATTTTTAACCCCACAATGTAGGGTTAACGCACGTTTTTTCGTGTAATAACATCTGCAGATTCCGAGGGATGGTTGGTGTCCGAGCCCGTTAGGGCGAGGGCACCAACATATCCCGAGGGTTTCTGCAGGTGTTATAACACGAAAAATACGTTCGTTAGCGCTATTCTAGCATAAATAGCATAAAAAAATCATAAACATAAAAATGAAACGCTCTTACTAGTACGACGTTCAATAATGCGCGGGACAACGTCCGTGTTGTTTACATCATATTCATGACGTCACCAGCGGTTTTTAAGCCCGGCACTGTTGACGCCGTGCATGATGTGTAATAAGACTTGGGAGACAGGTCCATTGTTTACAATGGCCCTGTACTGCGCATAAATGAAAACGGGTTATAACGGCGCGTGAATCTCCCCGTTAACACGTTAAAACACCGGCAAAATTGACAAAAACAGCACATTTTATGCTAGAATACTAGATTTCTATTTAAACCCCGCAATGAAGGACTGAACTCAAGCAACTTTATAATGCCAAGATTAACTCAAACCCTAACCTCCAGAGGTGTACTGCCGGTATGTTCAGACCGACAGACTAACGCAAACCTAAAATCCTATAAATCGACTGATAGAAGCTAACTCACAGTTAAACTTTCATATCTGAGCTTATCTTGTGAGATGTAGGACAACTTTACATAAGATGTTTCACATAAGACTAAAAGAATTATCTCCCTTGACTACAGATTAATGTGAATACTTTTTTCATGTTGAATGATAGTAATTTTATAGCGATTTTTATAAAGTTTTTGTCTCCGTGAAATTATAATTATTGAAACGATCACACTGACAGATACTTGGGGTTCGGACCTGGCCAGCACCGTTCCAGCTCATATGACATACTGGGATGAATTTGAAAAAAGAGTTTCACTGATTTTCTTATGTATAGATATGAGTTGCTTTTGAATTAAATTGTATAATAATGACCTGGGACGGAGCTGGTAGTATCCAAACCCCGAGTATCTGTGGAAATAATTAGCAAACACTGTCCATACTTTGCATTATGATGGCTCCAACTGTGGTCAGACGGTTAAAGACAGTTAAAGTTATATTATTGTACACATTAGTCATATTGCATCTCAGTCAGGAAAGATGCTGACACACAAGGAGTTACTTCTCTTATTGATATATAAACTGAAAACGTGCCAACCAAATTGGTAGGATTTTCAATATTTGACTAATATAGTCAAAAAATATGCTCCTGGTTTTACACTGCAACAAAATTTATTTCGATTGTATGTTCATATCCGTAAAGTTGGTTTGCAGTTCGCAGTTTGCGAACTGGCAACTGAGAAATCAGTTTGCAGTTCGCAATTCGAATCTGGCAACTAGTCTGCAGTTTGCAGTTCGCAATTCGAATCGCGAATCTCTATTCAAACATCATATTGAGAACTGGGACCTAGTCGACAGTTCCCAATTCGCTGTTCGAATCGCAAACTCGTGACTGGTGACTGGCATTCCTACAGTTCGCAATTCGAATCGCGAACTGCGAACTGGCAACTAGTCTGCAGTTTGCAGTTCGCAATTAGAATCGCGAACTACGAGCTGGCAACTAGTCTGCAGTTCATTATTCGCAATACGAATCATGAACTGCGAATTTGCAGCTTTTCTCTATTCAGACATCATACTGAGAACTGGGAACTAGTCGACTGTTCCCAATTCGTTATTCGAATCGCAAACTGGTGATTGGTTGCATTTCTACAGTTCGCAATTCGAATCGCGAACTGTGAACTGCAGACTAGTTGCCAGTTCGCATTTCGCGATTCGAATTGCGTACTGTAGAAATGCAAACCAGTCACCAGTTCGCGATTCGAATTGCGAACTGCAGACTAGTTGCCAGTTCGCATTTCGCGATTCGAATTGCGTACTGTAGAAATGCAAACCAGTCACCAGTTCGCGATTCGAATTGCGAACTGCAGACTAGTTGCCAGTTCGCGATTCGAATTGCAAACTGCAGACAATTTGCCAGTTCGAATTGTGCACTGCAAACCAGTTTGCAGTTTGCAGTTCGCGATTCAAGTTGCGAACTGCAGACAGCTTTGCGAACTGCAAACCTAACATGAGTTTCTAATCGTATAACGAAATGCAAACTACTCATTCCCAATTAGCCGTTCAAATGAAGATAAGTTGCCAGTTCTCAATTCGAATTGTGCAAACATGTTTGCAGTTCGAACTGCGAACTACAGACTAGTTGCCAGTTCGCAGTTCGCGATTCGAACTGCAAACTGATTTCTTAGTTGCCAGTTCGCGATCCGAATTGCGAACTGCGAACTGCAAACCAACTTTACGGATATTGTGAGTTCGGTAATATTATTTTTCAAGAATTACAGGTCCGTTACAAATGTCTTTCTTAAATACACGATTGTTATTCAAAAAGTATTGACAAGTTAAATGTGGGTGTGTACAAAGACTGTCGTGATAAATATTAAAGTATTTAACCATCATGACTTCTCACTATTTCAAAATATTTCTTTTGTTGTCACGGTAGTACTTGTTGAATGATTTATTTTGCGTTTTCGTTATAATCAGTGTATTTGAGCATGTCAAATGAAAGAAGAAGACATACGTGCGTGTGTGCACTCGTGGATACCTTATAATCTATCACAAGTCTTTGACAACTGGAAATAGTTGTACCGTAACTCCTTTATTCATATTAACAATCAACTCCGTTTCTCATGTCTGTACAAATGTATTAGCTTTCAATACTGTTAGTAGTAAAATGACAGTTACCTCTCTATACAATAAGCTAACATAACTTGTACTCCCTAAAACATTTACGAAATTCTGAAACTGTTCTGTTGTAAATAATAAAATTAGTGACGTTCAGTATCATTTGCCACGTGACCGTTTATAACGGAAGGAAACAGACAGGAAATACATCATCAAATTGACCATGTTATTATTACTCTACTTTCATCACTTGAACATTTTGATCAGAGTACAATGCCCTATTTGTTTTAAAAATGTGTACGGCGTAGAAGGATGTCGTTGTCATTTTTCTGGTTCAAAATACACAATGTTGATCGCAGATCTGTCAGGTAACACTCAGCATAACTGCTCCTGTAGGTACAGTGTGCGGGCTACATTGGACACAACCGATTCGTAGACATATGCCCCACTTAATTTCTGTTGACTTGATTGCGATGTGTTTCATGACAAAAGCTTTGTTTAAATGATTAAATAAATGAGCAAAATCCGTCCCTCTTCTGCTTTGGTGGTGGTTCTAATGCCACTCTCACAGCTTCTTCAAATAATGCTGTCACTCCTTTCTGAGTTAATGCAGAACACTCTAAATAACGTCTAGCGCGTATTTCTTTCATTAAGTGAACACCTCGATTATTAGAAATATATTCTTTTCCACGTTCAACATTATCACGAACGTCAAGTTTCAAACCCACAAGAATAATTGGTGTGAAAGGACAATGGTGTCTCACTTCCGGTAGCCACTGCAACGTTAAGACGAAAAACAAAATTAAAGCATAAAATGCAAGACAGTAAACATAACAATAGTAGATTTTTTGGGTCTTTTTTCGCGTTGCATCCAACTGAGACACTTCTCACCAAACTGGCGTGTGTTCAGTTTATCATTAACCAGTCAATTTATTTAGTTAATACTCGTTTATTATAGCTCGATTATGAAGAAGGCCTGAAGCTTAACAGGTCACCACCGAGTCCGCTTCCTGGAAAAACAAGTACTGGTTATATATGAAGAGATATGGTCGTGATCCTAGTAGGGCTCGAGCCTACAACCTCCGGGAAAAGCGACAGACACCTTAACCTCTATACCAAAATTATTGTCTGTAGGTTAGTCAAGCAGTATTGTTGGAACTATAAACCAAAAAGAAGAAAATATTTTGACCTCCTGTTATTAGCGTAGTTATCGTTTTTTTTTTGATACTCCATTTTCGCTCTGAATATATCACCTTCAGTACTTTTACAGACGCTCAAGAATGTTATAGGAAAATTTTAATAAAGGGAGAGAGGCAATCCAAAAATATTTTCAAAGTTTGGGTTACTGTGACCTTGACCTTTGACCCACTGACCCCCCAAAAGACAAGAAATCGGTCAGGTTATCTTCAACAACGAATAAAATGTGGACAGGAAATGGAAGTCACAAAAATACTGCTGATAGAGTTCTATGTTTGGTGCGCTTCATTATTGCTTTCTATGCGAGTTACTGCATGGTTTGTAGCCAATTCTTTAAGGTCTAGAACAGTGTTGCCACTAAAATACTATTATAAAGTGGACCGAACTTAAAACAAATATGCAGACAGGTAGAAAGACAGTTACCGACAACCATGTCCTTTTGCTTCGCCACTAAGTCGGTTTTTACATTTACTGCTTTGCAGTTCATTTTTTTATCTTTGAAAACAACATATGCGCGTACATAATTTTGTCTTGTTTATTTCTGCGTCCGACGTAACTTACTTTTGCTGGGCCTGTCCATGAAACCGAAAGATCCGAAACTTGAAAATTATCAATCATAAATATTTTACGAAGTTACATTGGCAATGTTATGTACTCTGTTACGCAAACTATTACGAAATTGTATCTCATCCTCTATTAAAATGGTGGTATTTGTAGTGGTTTGCACTACATCCCGAATAGTGATATATCCCGCATTGTCTAGCCACTTCACATTTCTAGTACTTTACACACTTTTCCTTAAATTTCCTACATGAATAACTGGGATCGTAGAAGGCCCGCGCGGGGGCATCACTATCGAATGAGGCATCACTGTATTAGTTGAATGTATAAAATCAGCATTAACATGAAGTGGGTTTTAAGTATGAAGGACACCGTCATTTCTATAAGGAACTTATCCGTGAAGTATAGCATAAATAATTACCCAAGACAGTATTTTGTCCATCTATTTTATCGTAAATGTTAAAATCGGTAGAAACTTTACTACAAAAGGCTTTCGATCGGAAACTTGATATTTCTTCTGTTCTGGTCTTACTTAATGTGTATGCTTATAAGATGGACTTGTGATAAAGCAGTAACTGCTATTTACAGTACTTTACATGGGAAGATGATGTGAACAGAGATAAAGTTTATGAATAGAAGCTAGGGGCTAAATCACTCAATAATTCATAAAGTGCTCCTTGCACAATAATAAACATTGTTGAACGTTTGTTCATTTGCAACACATTTTTAAACGTTGAAAATATACAACACTTGTCTCATATATACAATACATACCCTTTCTCTAACACTTTCATAGGAATCTTTACTATCAATGGAGAAACACAACAAAAACACATCCTGAAATGGAAATTAAAAAAATACAACAGTTATTTTAATTACTTTCATGTGCTGACTGCTCAAAAGTACCTTTGTGCATGAATACAAACAACAACAACAACATGATTACCAGAGCACAAATCATTTGTCGTGTCTTAACTTTTTCGTGAATTCACACACGTATCAAAAAAATTAAATCACTAGTTTTGGTGATTTATGTTAACGAGTGTAATATTTAGATTGAATAGAAATATAGATTCTACATAATAATTGTAAATTGTTCAGTGGCATAAGAGGAAGGGAGAGTCACTTCCTTGTACTTGTGACTGGCAATAAAAAATAAATAAGGAAATATGAACTTTACACAAAAAAAGCAATATATGATGTTACCGTCAGTGGATAGGCGAGTGGTCGAAGTCTGTCATAGTTGGTTTGACCGGAAGTGTCCCAGAGGCCTAGATTTATATGTTGGCCTTCAACTCGAAGACTAGCCGTGTAATTATCGAACCTGAAATACAGAAGAGGGCCATAAAAAAGCCACCAAGTTATTCCATGCTGAGTTTCGAATCAATGATACCACTGTAGTATAGTACTTAGGTTTTATGCGTGGCTCTTGGAAAAAGTAATTTAACAACACCTAAAACATTATACAGTTATCTGTTGCTATGTTAGTGACTATTAGTTTGATGTTATAACCAGTATAAGTCCAATTGAAAAGCCATATTCCACGTGTACAAAGTTGAGTGCAATACAGAAAAAATTGTTATTTGATCACTAATATTGACCTTGACCTTGAGCCATCTTATGAGAGAAACTGCTCCGATACATTCATGTCTCTAGACTGACGGACATACAAAGAATTAAGTTTTATGTGACTCTTATTTTGTTCTCCGTACTGTGTTTTTAGCCAAATTTTAATCAAATTGAGTGAATGGCACCAAAACGAATGTACTGTTACTTCCCATAAACAAGATATCTTAGAGCAGACTGACGGAGAGACGGACCAAAACCATTGAATCATAATTATATATAGAAATAAGAATATATTCTAAATATATATTGTACCTTGAAAAAAGGAGATATATGTAAGGCATTGATACCAAGTAAATTGCAGTAAACGGTGATGAAGTTTGTCATCTAGGTTACATGAAGGTTATATACAACAATCAACGTTCCAGTCGAGATATCATGAGCCACATTTGAACGCAACAGTTTTGCTTGATAAAACTTGAACGACATATTGTGATATAGCTGACAAAACATTATTAACAATATGATATTGTAAACAATGTTTTGTCAGCTATATCGCATATCACTTCCTAGCTTAGTTCATTTTGAAAGTTTATACGAGATTCAGACGTGTAACTTTCGGTAATAAAGAAATAAAAATATACGCAGTTATTCACGTCTTTAACTTTGTTTTGTCCTAAAAAAATATACAACGTACACTCACTGTAAAACACTTCACAAATTCATTTAATGCGACTTGTAATGAGAGAGACTTACACCAGTACATGCTTTGTGGTCAGTTGATTTTAACTGACAATGATAAGTATGTATCTTTTAATGGCAATGGTCTTAAAACAGATGACTGGTTCATGACATTAGAAGTCGGAAGAAAGCATGGTGTTTTATACAATTACAGACTAATTTTGAGGTCAATACATAGTTTTGCGGACCTGTTAAAAGTGATATTGACCGGGGACGAATCCGAGATCAATATCATTTTTGACAGGTCCGCAAAACCACTATGTATTGACCGAAATATTAGTCTAAAATTATTATATCGTATGCATCATAAAGAGTAGTGAAAATCATACTAAAATAAAACAGAAATGACGTTTTAAAATCGGTGCAGGTCTACACATCATTTCCAGGTCTACACATAGATTTGCAGACCCGGCACGTGAGCGCTATCAGCCACTGGGCTATGTATTTATGATACAAGTTATAATATCGTATACCTGTCATAAATACTTAATCCCGATTGGCCGATAGCGCTCACGTGCCGGGTCTGCAAAAGTATGTGTAGACCTGGCAAATGATGTGTAGACCTGCACGGATTTTAAGACGTCATTTCTGTTATATTTTCGCAGGATTTTTACTACTCTTTATGAGGTATACGATATAACAATTTTAGACTAATGTTTCGGTCAATACATAGTTTTGAAGACATGTGAAAAATTATATTGACCTCGGACTTCGTCCTCCGTCAATATCACTTTTAACAGGTCCGCAAAACTATGTATTGACCTCAAAATTAGTCTATAATTATATACTACTGACTGTCGTAGAAAATATGTATTATTCAGATTTGAAATACTTTGTCGATGCAGGTTTTGTAAACAAAGAGTCAAAGGCCAAGGCGAAACGTTGCTACCCCAATTACATATATTCGGGAACAAGGTTCAGTGTTTACATGTACATTGTACTTATTTCTAATGAAATATGCAGTGACCTTCGCTTGCTTAGACGTGCATATTTTGAACACAACAAATTAAGAATGCGGTATTCGATATGAGAATTTTAGTATCGTATATTAGGACTTTATCGTTGGTGCCGGTTTCCCATATGACCAACGCCCCCAGAAGAGGTTAGTTATTTTAGGTTTCGGAGGATAGTGCAAGATACAGAAAGCGTCCCAATTCCAGAGACACCCCTGGTTCTTATACATGCCAGGTGTATAGCACCCATACATGGGACCTCGGTTTTAGTCTCATCCGAAAGACTGTTAGTAATTTTAGTTGGTCAGCCCCGGGAATCGAACCCGCTACCCCGAGATTACAAGTCTCGTGCTCTACCGATTGAGCTAACCGGGCTGACGGGGGAATTTTAGTTTACTGTTTCGGTGAATATATGGTGTTCGCTGACCTGTGAAAAAAGGAGATATTGACACGGGCCGTTACCTATGAAAAGGTGATACCGAGGGAGGGGTTCCCCGAAAGTCCGAAAATTGATATTTGGTCCAAGACACTGCTGTTGTTGTTGTATGACTTTAACGCCCGTTTCGACCGTATTACGACCATCTGTACAGAAAGGCAGTTTACCTAACAATCGTTGCTGTTGAAAAACTATTCAGCGTAAGAAACTGCCAACCTTCACACATAAAGAGACATGGGCTCGAACCCATGGCCCTCTATCCACGAAAGGTTACAGTAATTTCAGGTCAGCGACAATTTAGGACACTACATGTGAAAAGGTGATACTGAGCGATGACATAGTTCTAAGTCAGTATCACCTTTTCTTTGATATACTCTAAGATTAACTTCATTAATTTCACACAAGGTCTATAACATTGATTTTTCAACATCAGTTTACACTCTTGTTTAAAATGTGTAATGTGGTTAAAGTACAATATACAATTATAGACTAATTTTGAGGTCAATATATATTTTTGCGGACCTGTTAAAAGTGATATTGACCGAGGACGAAGTCCGAGGTCAATATCATTCTTTTACAGGTCCGCAAAACTATATATTGACCGAAACATTAGTCTAAAATTATTATATCGTATACCTCATAAAAAGTAGTGAAAATTACACGAAAATATAACAGAAATGACGTCTTGAAATCCGTGCAGGTCTACACATCATTTTCCAGGTCTACACATACTTTTGCAGACCCGGCACGTGAGCGCTATCGGCCAATCAGGATTAAGTATTTGTGACAGGTATACGATATTGAAGCGTATTCCACTTCGAACTAGCTTGAAATTGGTCTGAAGGCCCGTGAATGCAAGTTAATAAATTATCAGACAATTATTTCAATTGCTGTTTATCAAGGCGAGTTAGACTGAATAAAATGAAAAGAAATGAAAAAAAAAAATAAACAAACAAACAAACAAACCCAGACGTTTAAGATAACTGCTTAAAATCAAAATTCACCGTTTACTATTGATCGAACACTCCTTATCTGAAGTTTAAAATCTAAAATAAAACCAAATATTTTATTAACCCAAAAAAAAAAGTTGGGGGGGAAAAAGGAGTCCCCCGGTGGTTGTTTCGGTGTCGTGGTCGGTCGGGCGGTCTGTGCATTTTCCTTGTCGGAGCATAACTTGAAAACTACTAGTTGGAATTCAATACAACTTCATACAATGGTCAAGCACATTGAGAGGAAGTGCAGTGCACAAGAACTATAACTCCATCTTGACTAAAACAGAGTTATTGCCCTTTGTTACTTTTCCTTGTCCGGAGCATAACTTGAAAACTACTAGTTGGAATTCAATACAACTTCATACAATGGTCAAGCACTTGAGAGGAAGTGCAGTGCACAAGAACCATAACTCCATCTTGACTAATTTCAGAGTTATGCCCTTTGTCACTTTTCCTTGTCCGAGCAGCATAATTTGAAAACTACTAGTTGGAATTCAATACAACTCATACAATGATCAAGCACACTCAAGGAAGTGCAGTGTACAAGAACTATAACTCTATCTTGAGTATTTACTGAGTTATGCCCTTTGTTACTTTTCCTTGTCCGGAGCATAACTTGAAAACTGCTAGTTGGAATTCAATACAACTTCATACAATGATCAAGCACAATAAGAGGAAGTGCAGTGCACAAGAACCATAACTCCATCTATAGTAATTACAGAGTTATTGCCCTTTGTTACTTTTCCTTGTCCGGAGCATAACTTGAAAACTACTAGTGGAATTCAATACAACTTCATACAATGATCAAGCACACTCAGAAGAAGTGCAGTGTACAAGAACTATAATTCTATCTTGAGTATTTACTGAGTTATTGCCCTTTGTTACTTTTCCTTGTCTGAAGCATAACTGAAAACTACTAGTTGGAATTCAGTACAACCTCATACAATGGTCAAGTACATTTAGAGGAAGTGCAGTACACAGGAACCATAACTCCATCTTGACTCATTACAGAGTTATTACCCTTTGTTACTTTCCCTTGTCTTGAGCATAACTTGAAAACTTCTGGTTGGAATTCAATACAACTTCATACAATGGTCAAGCACAGTGAGAGGAAGTGCAGTGCACAGGAACCATAACTCCATCTTTCCCTTTGTTACTTTTCCCTGTCTGGAGCATTTTTCGAAAACTACAAGTTGGAATTCAATACAACTTCATACAATGGTCAAGCACAATGAGAGGAACTGCTAAGAACAATATCTCTTTTTAGTTTGTTTGCAAGGTATTATGTTACTACGAACTTCTTCAGTTTATAAAGCAATCCTTTTGGGGGTATTAATCACATTTAGTGATAGCTCTAGTTTGTCTTTTTTGTTACAAAGAGATTTTATGCATTTCTTTATTTCCTTTGATACATGTTATGTGATACATAAATTAGAAGATCTTGAAGAACCAGACAGACTTATTTAAATGTTGAAGATGTTAAAAGTGGTTTTAAATTAGAGTCGGAAATGTTTTCTTGATAGGGCATTTCCCATTATAAAATTCAGCATTATAAAGCTATCAAATTTTAAAAATGGTTGACTTGATTATGCATTTGAACATCTTGGACCTTCGGATCTTTTACCTGACAGGAACGTTACATTAATAAAATTATTTTTGTAAGTTGAAAAAGTGGTCTCTAAATAAAACGGTCTCTTACGGCAACATACTTTCGTCTTAAATTACCAAGTTCGGTTAAAAAAATTCTTTTTACACATGGTCTCATAATACACGGGGGGGCCCGTGCAGGTGTGATTGTAAACAAAACGCACTGGAAATGTATTATAGATATTATTACAAGTGGTTTTGACAACAAATTAATAATCTGCACATGGTTTATACATTGGTAACTGCATGAGCCTCATGTATACAGTTTGAAGTATACCGTTCTTTACTGCGGGCGTTAGACCGGATGCTTTAGAATTAAAGAGAAATCACAGTAGGTGACAAATGTAAGTGCATGTATAAGATAGTGAATCATGGTCTCGTATATCTGGCCAGACTCTACGTATTACTATGTGAAATTTTGTAGATTTATTTTGTTTTGTGATGCAAATATCAAGACGTGTTATGTGTTAGGAGATTATATGGACAGTTACATATCTGAATTATCCAAGATCAAATATGGCTGAAGAGTTTTAGCCAAAGAATATCAACCACCCAATGGTTTTACAAAGATAAAAATTATGTCCCTTGTATAGTTAGGCTCTTCTTCAGAAAAGGCTTGTAGAATCTCCATCATTATGACTTGGCTAAACCATATGATACTGATAACAAAAATCTAAGAGAGACAAAAATCTGAGCATATACATGTTGTATTTTATGTAAGAAATAAAATACTAATGCAATACCACTGAAATAATGACTTACACTGTTGGCACATATTCCGCAGGAAAAGAATTATCTACGTAGGTTTTCATCAAACATGTCTTCCCAACTCCTCTGCAAAGAAGAGAAAATATCAACATGACAAAAGCAATTGAATAATCATATGCCATAAAATTAATGTCTTGAAGGTAGATCAAAGCATATCTTTTTTCCATATGGCCTTCAAAAAAAACCCAACAAACAAACAAGAAGTCACTCTGTTGACAATAAAAATATCATAAATGATTTAATCATTATCAACACCTTCAAAATACATGGATGTTACATTCTCATGGATATGTTAAGTTGAACAATATTTTTGATGAAAGTTGCCAAAGAAATGTGTGGAGATGTTTCTGGTATTTACAGGCCATCCAGTGTTTCAGCAGATCTTAAATTTGTTACTAAGATTCCTTACTCCAATTAAGTCGGACAAACTTAATAGATACTATCTATTTCTTGTCCCTAATTCTTTAAATTTGACAAAAAACTCCATATATGGGTCACATGCACATATGAACAGAAACACGAAAAGTGTGTACAGAAAAAAATACAAAATGTACAACGTTTTAAGTTCATAGGAGTAATGTCTTATGCAGACTCTTGTTGAGTCAAAATCCCTTGTCTGTTCCTGCCGTCTTGTGTGCCATAGAATCTACATTAATTTCCTTAATATCTGACTATTTTGACTACTAGTATTCCTTCTGTTCTTTTACCAAGATCATTAACTTTAACATGGCAATTCCTCAGTTTCTTGATCATCATCAGTTTCCAGATCAAGTTTACAATGTAATGTTCTTTCGTTTATATAAACTTTTATATATTTCATTCCCTGCATTGAAGTTTAAAATCTGTTGCATCAACGGTGTGGAAAGCACAAACAAAATCGCCATTAGTCTCCCATCAAGTGATTTAGTCCATTTCCCCCAGAAATTGTTCAGTTCTTCTCATCAGTTAGCTGATCGCCAGGGCTTAAAGACAAGCTTCATCTTTGAGGATGCTGCTATATGTAGGTTGATACGGTGTGCTAGGTTGTGTCATCCCATAGACTAGTTGGTTGGTAGGGATTATGTCCTGTTGGTTGTGCTGGTTGATCGGGACATAATATGCGGCAATTATTAAGTAGGAATCAATGTTGAGTTCCTATTTACCTGTGCTACGTGGCATGGAAGGTAGACTGCAGGTAGCAGAATCTCCAGATATAGAAACAGTCTCTGGTTTCGACAATGTATAAAAAATCTAAATTTTGAACAAAATACACAAATGTAGTACGTTGTAAAGAAAACCTAACAATGATCTTTTCAGCCAGTGATACAGGAATGTAATGTTGAGAAATTGAGACATTGAGATTAATAAATGGAATATTGATTACATATGATCAAAACGCGATTTTCGTGTTACTAAATAGAGGCCACATGAAAGATTTAGGTTTAAATAAAACTGATCGAATGGTAAATGTTGAGAAGCTAATAGTTTGATCATCAAATGAACAAAATCATGGGTAGCTTTGTTTTTAGTAACATCTTTATGCAGTTATTGCTTAAAACGTTTTTACAATCACTTTTACGTGAGGACCCGGCTAATTTTTTCGAGGACCTGCAAAATGTACATGGAATCGTCAATTAATACTTGCTTACAGTGCGTTTTCAAGGATTATATACCTAAGTGTCTTGTGAATATTAGTCATGAACCTTAGTGCAAGTTATGTTCCATATTTGGAAAGGAAACTGGCACATATACTGTACTCTGATAGTTATCTAATCGAGGTCTTACATGTAGGACTATAGTGAGACTTGAATGTACATTCACCTCATTAGAATGTACATGTACGTGTAAGTCACACTTCCTTTACATAAATTATGATTAAGACGGCGGAATTAAAACTTAAGTCAATCTCACCATTAATGGTCATATATTTATCTACTCCGCGTTTTTGTCAGTTATGACTCGACATATGATCATTTTGACCATTTATAGTGCGGTGTAAGCTATATGTAGGGTAGTAAGTCAGCTGTCAAGTGTACAAGAGTTATAATTGTGTCATGTACAACTTTATATTACCATCTATTATTATCCCAAGATTCATTCTATTCCTTCCAGTAGTTTCCGAGTTCTGCTCCGGACAAAATTGCATTGAATAACAATAATAACAAGACGAATTTTGATGCAAGGCATCAAAGACGCCGCGCATGTTTTTTGAAGCATGGCTGGGAGATGGGCACTGAGGCAGGTTTCTATATAAAATGTGCGTGGTAAACATCAGCGAACCCTTTTTTACTACATAAAATGATCATTACCTCTGTCACGGACCTATATACACATTATGTTAATTATGTTATATGTTTTTATTCATCCTTGTAATGATATATGCAAATAAAAAGATTTTAAATGATTTTCTAGTTTCTGTTTTTTATTTTCATTCACTCATGGGAATTTGCGTAACTGGAATGCAGATAAGTTGTTAAACTGTCAAAGAACTTGAACAAAAAATAACGCTAAAATTTATCGAACTATTTAAATACAAAACAAGAAAACTAATACTTTTTTTCTAATAAAGATCTTTCATTTCAACACGGACCTATACACATGTGTATATAGGTCCGTGATTGCAATGATTTTGGGTTTTTATACCGTCTAAGTGAGGTAATCGTTACAACATAAAGTACACACTAAGTAACATCGAACTAATTCGCTTAAAATCTAACGTATCATTCTAAAATTACACATATTCAACAAATACATTAATTTTTATCATTTAGAATAATAAAAAGTGTATTTAACATAAAAAAAACTATTGAATTAAGACTTGTTTCCGGTAATCTCATTTGTTTTTGGTTGTTTCCGGTAAAAAGTTGTTTTCGGTAATCAGTAATATACCGGTCCGTGCCTCTGTGTATTTAACTGTTTATCCTTTTTGTTTATGAAACTGATTTATAAAAATAAAGTTTTTATTAGTAATTAGCATAATACTGAACCCTTGTGTAACTTCCATATTGTTTGTCTATTGTGATAATTAAATACCTCTTTTCCCACAACATTAATTATTTTCGGATGCTAATTTTACAGTGGCTATTTTTAGATACCAAGGAACTGATACACAAAACTATTTATAACCATGGTTCCTCCCACAATTTCACTGACTACAGGTCGGTTAATTGGAAGCAGAGGCAAAAACCTGTGCAAATATAATTTACACCGGGTCTAAATATTGTGAAAAAGAACTATCTGTAAAACAGATATACCTGCCCCTCCCTCCCTGTAGCTGGTAATGTGGATTTTTCTTTCTTTCTATTCCCGAAGCATTTACACTCCAGCAATATGGCGGAAAGAGACGAAATCCACATGATTAATTATGCTGTGACGTATACATTTTACAGAACTTCCATTGGCTGATTATTGTTTTTGTTTACAAATGATGGAATGGAATTCCGTTAGGGCCCCACGTATTGCATAGTTGGGTGAACGGTTTTTCTTTACAGTTTCAATATTATAGTTTAATATGTAGTAATTAAGATGGGTCTTCATTGATTTTTCAAGTTGGCGCCATGTATTCTATTACCTGAGTGTTTTAAGATAGCAAAACATCTTCCGAATCTTTTTTCTGAGCTTTGATGAATCGGGTCGTAAGGGGGGGGGGGGGGGGGGGGGGGGGGGGGGGGGGGGGGGGGGGGGGGGGGGGGGGGGGGGGGGGGGGGGGGGGGGGGGGGGGGGGGGGGGGGGGGGGGGTTTGGGGGGGGGGGGGGGGGGGGGGGGGGGGGGGGGGGAAAAAATTTTTTTAAAAAAAAAAAAATGTATTATGTTAAAAAAAAAAATTAAAAAAAAAAAAAAAAAAAATAATAATGAAAAAAAAAAAAATATACCAATGAAGTCTCAACAAAACGTGCAAAATTTCCGTAAACATAAGCTTTTGTTTTTTTTTTTGGTTTGTTTTCGGACCCTACGGCCAGATTCATAAAATGTTCAAAAAACGTCTCGCTGTTTTTTTTTTTTTAAAAAATTTGAAGTTTAAATACATATGTTGTCAACGTGAAAAAATAATGAAAATTATTACTACATAAAGAAAAGTAGGCATAAAAAAGACCGTTCACCTAACTATGAGGGTTTGTGGAAAAGTTAAGTTTTTTTTTTTTTTTTTTTTTTTTTTTTTTTTTTTTTTTTTTTTTTTTTTTTTTTTTTTTTTTTTTTTTTTTTTTTTTTTTTTTTTTTTTTTTTTTTTTTTTTTTTTTTTTTTTTTTTTTTTTATAATACTCATTAAATGTGTCCAAAGTTTTGAAATAAGGGAAGGAGACATGTGTATTTTGTATTGTATTGTTTTTTTAATGACTTAATACAATTTAATGATTCATAAAAGTCATTTTTCATGAATAAATTTTTCATACATAGAACATAATTTAGATTTACAATAATAATGTTGGCTGCTCCCTATTCGATTATGCAACCCCATGGTACAAATTTGAAACCTATTCAATACTGACGCCGCCGTTCAACGGCGGCGTCAATAATAACCATAATAATAGCAAGAAAACCTACACTCTAGTGAAGGTGAACACAATACCCGTGAACTGATTTTTACACTTACCCGTCTCCAATAACTACACATTTTAAATTAGCTCTAGCCATCTGTATTTTGACACACTAATCAGTATATTCCATGATTAACTAAAGTATATAACGAAGATACACATCTGAATTTTATAAGAGATAAACCCCTGCATCCTTATTCATCGTGCTAGATATTATAATGTCACTGAGTCACTAAACCATACGCGTGTGAATATGTTAACGCACTTTAAACAGTCAACATTCCTATATGTGAAATTAATTTCCTTCTTAAACCCTCTGTAGCCCTTCCTTGTCAAGAAACTCTTATCAAATCTAAGTGACGTATTCTATGTATGTATTTCCTGCGTAATCATTTCTTGTTTCTTTGACATTTTTGCGCACTTATCCAGTTATATAAACATCTTTTACATTGTGTGTATTATACATTTGCCCACACTTGCGTATCATTTCTATAGATATATTCACTTCCTGTTTTATTCATACAGCCTTTTGTCACATATAGTACATGTACTTTATAACTTCCGAATCTAATAAAAGCCAGCGTTGTAACATCCTTAATTGATTTTAGTAGTTAAACGATGTTATCGGATTACTAGAGTGACCACATGGAATTTAAAGCTTCAATTGTCACGATAAAAGGCTATTTTAATATAGAAAAGGCAAACATACTGCGAGTCATAATCTTCGAATAAAACTTCGTTTACAATAATAATACAACTTGTAAACTCTTTCTAAATACAAACTATCAAATGTTTAACTATCAAATGTTTATACAATGCTTATTCTTTTAAAAATGTATTGATTTTCAAATGTTGTCAAGATACCTAGATATTTTCCATCTCAGACTTTACCAATCCGGTTGCTATGAGGCAATTTTCACCGCAAGGCCACACCAAATTAATAAGTTGGTCATCGGGACTTTTTCAAAAAAAACTGTGAGGCGGCGAGCGAAAATATAATTTTAATATTTGTTTTTGTTTTGAAGAAATTTTGGAGCGAGCGAAGAGCGAATAAATATATATAGCCTTTTTGTTCACATTTAATAGCAAATTTAATTAATTAGAGCCAAATTTTAGGGAGAAATCATTTCTCCTTGAGCTGAAAATAGGGAGAAGTTTAGAGTCTACCAGGAGAAGTGACGAATACTGACATATTTGTCTTAGTTTGTTTCAAAGTGACTTAGTTCTAATATTACTTAATCATAAATGGTTGTGTGATAAGTCAGGAGATTGACCATTATTATGAGACTTCATCCAGATAAAGGAGTTTTTTATAGACTGATTTTCATGCATTTTTATTGCTTGAACATTATATTTACAACATACGTCATGTTATTTGATAGTAATCATGCACAGTTACAGCCGAAAACCACTTTCCGCAACACAATAATTTCCATAGTTGGCCCTGTTTGAATGCCATATTGATAGGTAACAAACAATATGATAGGTATCGGTAAGATGTCAACACAATATGTACCGGTAGTCAACACGGAAATAAACCAAAAGTAAATTCCATTTTATTGGCAAAATATTTTGTGAAAACTAGCTGAAGGGTATTACAGTCCATTCTTCAACAAGTTAAACTGGAAAGTCTAAGGTATGAAGCGCATTTTTGTAAGCTAAAATTGCAGCTGAAACAAAAAGTGAGGCCCGCAATAAAAGCCTTTATAAAATCTTGATAAAGTTAGAATATGGGTTATCTGGGGTAAAACTAGGTCATTTGGTCAAATATGTATCTACATTTCGATAAAAATGAATGTTGTAGCAATGCTTTAAGGAGAATTCGTAAAAAATGTTGTTTTATTGCGTTACTCGCACGCACGCACACAAGCACGCACGCACGCACGCACACAATGCAGATGTGGCAGAAAGTCCCGTTATTTTTATTACGTAGAACAAAACACTGCATTTTATCTTACAACTTATACGTATTTTAACAAATGTTTACTAGTTGTAGAGAGCATTTAAAGTCACTTCATGTCCGAGTCATAGAATCGCTGGTGCGGTACTGCATAATTATTTGGCGAAATTTTAAAAATATAAATGTAATTGTTACATGTGTGTCTAATACTCAAAACGCCGGACAAAACAGTTTATTACACACTTTTATAGTTTGAAATATAAACGTTTAGTAAGACTTGGCAAAACAAGACACTTTATGAATCAATATCTTCAGCTGATAACAAATATTTACATTTCCCTTTTCAAAAATTTCTTTTTTTACTCATTTCTTAATGCAATACTCAGTACAGTGATTCGCTCACTCCGTCAATACTCGGTGCACGTTTAACCAATACCCAGTACAGTAATTGAAGTGTTTCGAGAACCGTATCTTCGCTATACTTTCGTCTAAAATGATGAAATTTTGAACATTATTATGTTGTCTTTAGGCAAATGATATTCCCTATTCAGATTATTAGTATGTTAATGATTTATCAAATAAAACGGCATCA
>JAFMSR010000002.1:17565463-17595905 GCA_022818135.1 Saxidomus purpurata | reverse complement strand
TTTACTTTATTTCATTTGCCAGTTTATTCTGAAAATCATCATTACCTTCAAAATTGTAACAGGTGCGACTTTCAGGACACATATTGTGTCTTGGTATATATGTAACAGAGACATGTAAAATGCTATGCACTTCTTACAAATTTTCTTTCATAAAAGTGCTATTTGAATCCTGACAAAAATGCTGTTTTCTAAGCTTCGTCAAAACAAAATACTTCGGACTGATACATATCATAACAAGTAATGTGGTGAAAGAAATCTGTGCCCTGAATTTTTTTTTTGGCCTTAAAAAGAACAATTGACCTCAAAATCAATAGGGGTCATCTGCTGGTCATGACCAACCTCCACACCAAGTTTCAAGATGCTAGGCCTATGCGTTCTCGAGTAATCGTCCGGAAACTGTTTTACTATTGCCGGTTACTATGACCTTGACCTTTGCCCTACTGACCACAAAATCTATAGGGGTCATCTGCTGGTTATGACCAACCTCCACACCAAGTTTCAAGATGGTAGGCTAACGCGTTCTGGAGTTTTCGTTCGGAAACTGTTTTACTATTCCGGGTCACTGTGACCTTGACCTTTGACTTACTGACCTCAAAATAAATAGGGGTCATCTACTGGTGATAACCAACCTGCACATAAAGTTTGAGGATTGTAGGCCAAAGTGTTCTTAAGTTATCCTCCCTAAACAGTTCTGTACCCATCGACCAATTCCGGGTCACTGTGACCTTGACCTTTGACCTACTGACCTCAAAATCAATAGGGGTCATCTACTCATAATGACCAACCTGCACACCATGTTTGAGGATTGTAGGCCAAAGCATTCTTAAGTTATCCTCTGGAAACCATTCTCTACTGACCGACCAACATGTGCAAAGCAATATACCCCCGTTTCTTCGAAGGGGGCCACAATTATGGAATCTTCATAAAGGCAACATGTACATCATTGTACATTTTTAACTATTTTCATTTAATTTGATTGTATCAGTTTCTTACTCCAACCAAATAATGTAATACTCTTAATTGGTATTTTTGTAGGTATTTTTGTAAGGTGTTGAGAAAAAAATGAACATGCTTTCCATGCAATACACATACAAAGTTCATGCTGGATTGTCCCACAACTTTCTTCATATTTTGAATCACAAGCATATCATAGAGAATTACATCTAAGACATAATAAGACATAACACAGTAATTTATAACTTATCCCTCTAACAATATATACTTGGTAAAAAAAGTATTGCAACATATTTATATATCAAATGAAAGAATAATTTAAAACCTGCCTCCTGATATCACTTGAATGTTTGGGACTTTTGACTGATTAATTGGTTGTTTTAAGGCAATAAATGATGTAGGGGTTGTCACTCAAAAGTCAGAAAAATAGACCTATCACTAAATGTGATTAATACCCCTGAAAGACCACTTTATCAACTGAAGAAGTTAGTTGTAACAGAATATCTTGCAAAAATACTAAAATAAGTTATGCTCCGGACAAGGAAAAGCAACAAAGGTCAATAACTCTTAATTAGTCAAGATAGAGTTATGGTTCTTGTACACTGCACTTTCTCTTATTGTGCTTGACCATTGTATGAAGTTGTATTGAATTCCAACCAGTAGTTTTCAAGTTACGCTCCGGACAAGGAAAATGCAATGAACCTTCCGACCACCCGCCCAACTGACCAACCATCAGATGACTCCTATATACCCCCTAAACTTCGTTTCGGGGGTATAATTACGGTATATACGTAAAATTTCCTTAAACCATGAATCACCTTTGCCTGAATTTCTGGTGGAAATTTGGAAGAATGTTTTCTCAACATTTTGATAATCTAGCACTTCCCTTTATTCTTATACAAATGTAGTTGGTTCTATAGCATAGTACTTGATACACACATCCCTGGGAGCAGAAAAATCTACCAGTCTTAGTCAATGCAAGTCTAGGATCAAATGAATCTTGTAGCATGTACCCATTCCTGCCAGTTTCATGCATCACTTGAGTAAACTAGCAGGTATATGTCGGAGTAAGTAAGACATCAAGAAACTAGATCTTTCTACATTAACAGATGTTTCTAAAGTAGTGTATGATCAATGCATCTCAGTATAATACCTGTAAAGTCTGGTTCTCCATCCCTGAATCGATCTCTTGGACAAAGTTCTTACAGATGCTACACTCCTCACTGGACCTATACTTCAGTTCACCCTAGAATAGCATGAAGAATTATTGTTAGTTATTCTCTGCTATGTCTTACATAGCATGTATGGTAATTATTAACAAAGGTTTTCTTTTCCTCTTTATATGTGTATTCATAAGTTTTATTCTATCATCAATTCAGGGGTAGCTAACTGTATCCTTTTTTTCTGCATAAGCCAGTCTACACAACTTGCTCAAACAGGTGCATTTTATAAAATCTACAAAAACGCGATCTCTATCTCAGAAGAAGTCATTCATAGGTTATCACCAATAAGCCCACCAAGTGTATATAATCAAAATATGACTGACTGCTAAAGGAGGATCTACTTAAAAAAATTGTTTAAGGATAGGAATTTAAGGACACAAACAATAGTAACGGTTCTAAGAAATCTTCATACCTTCAATAAACGCTCACTGAAGATATTTTTGATCTTGATTACATCAACTTGTTTATCAGTTACGCCACAGAAACCAAACACTCTACACACAATATCTGGGTCCTGAAATACAGGTCAGCAAATAATGTTTTCACGAATGTCTACTGTAACAATCTATTTATCAAATGATTTGATGATTACGTTTACAACCACAGCTTTACATTTCAAAACCAGGTCATAAATTGTTGATTATTTCCAGAGAAGTGGACTTGAAAGTAACTTGCAAAGTTAAAGCGTTTCTCTAAACTAAACATATATCATTTGGTATAAACTAGGTTTCACTATTCACTCTGCACTCATAACTCAACTGTATTCACTGAAAGGATATTACTATTTGCTACTTCAATAGCAGTATGATATGGGATATCACCATTTGCTACTTCAATAGCAGTATGATATGGGATATCACCATTTGCTACTTCAATAGCAGTATGATATGGGATATCACCATTTGCTACTTCAATAGCAGTATGATATGGGATATCACCATTTGCTACTTCAATAGCAGTATGATATGGGATATCACCATTTGCTACTTCAATAGCAGTATGATATGGGATATCACCATTTGCTACTTCAATAGCAGTATGATATGGGATATCACCATTTGCTACTTCAATAGCAGTATGATATGGGATATCACCATTTGCTACTTCAATAGCAGTATGATATGGGATATCACCATTTGCTACTTCAATAGCAGTATGATATGGGATATCACCATTTGCTACTTCAATAGCAGTATGATATGGGATATCACCATTTGCTACTTCAATAGCAGTATGATATGGGATATCACCATTTGCTACTTCAATAGCAGTATGATATGGGATATCACCATTTGCTACTTCAATAGCAGTATGATATGGGATATCACCATTTGCTACTTCAATAGCAGTATGATATGGGATATCACCATTTGTTACTTCAATTGCAGTATGATATGGGATATCACCATTTGCTTCTTCAATAGCAGCATGATATGGGATATCACCATTTGCTACTTCAATAGCAGCATGATATGGGATATCACCATTTGCTACTTCAATAGCAGCATGATATGGGATATCACCATTTGCTACTTCAATAGCAGCATGATATGGGATATCACCATTTGCTACTTCAATAGCAGTATGATATGGGATATCACCATTTGCTACTTCAACAGCAGTATGATATGGGATATCACCATTTGTTACTTCAATAGCCGTATGATATGGGATATCACCATTTGCTACTTCAATAGCAGTATTATATTGGATAAAACTCACAATCTGACTCGCCAAAGTCTGTAGAGCAATTGGCAGGTATTCCTTCAAAAATTCATTGCACTGAAATAAAAGTAGCATATTCAACAAGATTGTCTCTACAACTATATCTTACTGTTTTACTCATATAAAGATTTACAAATAGCTCCAGGAGAAAGAGTATCAGCAATTGTAAACTGCCCTTAAAATCTCCAGTGTTAACAATGCTAGGATTCCACCCAATTCCTACCCTAAATAAAGGACTATAGTCAACCCTGTCAACTTGTCTTCCATCTCAAGAATGATTCTTAGAACAACAACTGTAAGTAAAGAATCCACTGCCCCAAGCTACTAATGCCCCATCCCCCTTGTATATTATAAGCCTTACATGAGCAGTGGTAGTCTGACTTGGTATTTACTGTAAGTTATTTCTTATGTAAATCCTTATGAATTAGTACATGAACAATAATAGTACATGTACTTTCAAAATTTAAGGATTGAAAAATGTAATGAAAAACATTATCTGGGTCACAATTAAAAAGTTCTTTTGACTTATGATCAGTTGAACAATTCAAATTTTCAATCATTTCATGGAAACAAGCATACACCTTTATACAAAGATGCACAGTGAAGGTTGACTAAAAATAAACATCTTTTGTTAAGGAGTTTAGAGACTCTTGATTTTGTAGACCAGGACCTCCCATTTCTAGCCGAAGATTCTTGATTTTCAACAAAACTTATAAAGCCCAATACTGATTGACTCCCACAATTTTCAGTACAACAGACACCAAAGTTTTGAAATTTTATCAAAAAGCTCTATTGAAAGTCTGATACAGAATAAAATACAAATGTATATCTTACCAGTCCCCCAAAGCTTCCTAGCTGGCTACATACTGTCTGGTTCAACAACTGCTCTAATTCATTCTGTAACAAGTAATCAAATCTCTGAGCATCAGGAACAAAGGAAAGATAATTTGTGAATTAACTGTGAATTCTTACTTACTGCAGAAGCATTTTCAGTATTCTGGCTAAATCTCCGTTGTAACACAACTGAAGTTAGGATATTTTCAAAACTGCTGTTAAATTAGCACATGGCTGACCTAATGGCGTCATTTGTTCTTTATGCTAAAGCCCATAATATCAATCTAGTCATAATCATTATATCTACCAATTTCAAATATGTTTGTTACTAGCGCCACCTACCTGTGTTTAATAGTATCATTGGGTACTCTCCCTTTCCTAAAGGCCCAAAATATCAACAAAAACATGTGTACAGAAATATTTCAAGACTTAAGGTTTTCCACTGAGTATTTGAACACCATTCCTAGATCTATCTCAACAGATTGTGCATGATAATGTAATAAACCAACAGACGTTTTACAAGTTTTTGTCCTCTCTGATATGTTGTAAGTTTTATAAGCCATGTGATGTATGTGAGTCAATATTTAAATTTGTTGTCCTATAATATGATTCTCATTAGAGATCGATATAACAAAGAGACCCACTTCCTTGTGCCATTTCTAGCCATATATCAAAACTTTCATTTCTTTATTGCATTTATTGGTTAACATTAAGTAGATCCATATATGGATGTCCAGGCTATGATGCTACTGAATGTAAACTCCTGTGCTCATATATTTAGAGCCCTGGGAAGATAAGTTGATATAAAAAGTCATAATATAATAAACTCAGCATGCAAGGAAAGTATTCCATGTGATACAAAGTTCTTCTTCATGGTATGACAGTATCTACAATCACTCAGAAAGACCTCATTATTACCTTTAGAAGAAATTTCCTTTCATTAAGCTCAAACACATAAAAGATAGGACATACACATAGTCCATGAAATTTTACTTTTCTTTGGTAGAATATATTTGCAAGAACTTAAGTCCTGCCATACACATTTTCTTCAATTTTCTTTAAATGATAAAAAGAATTAATTTGATCTGTCTAAAGAACTTGTTAAATAATTGCTTCAAGGTCCCATCAATTTTACATAGATCAGTGTCTACAAGAAATCTTACCAGTGTTTCATTAGAGGTGACGCTGTCTTGAACATCCTTGAAGAACTTCATACAGTCAGTACAGTAGGTGGTGTTCTTAGCTTTCACACCATATGGGCTCCATCTATCCTCCAGGCCGGAACAGAGATCCAAAGTAGCACAGATCATATCAGTACTCTGTAACACACATGGGCGTACAATATTATTTTACCCTGCTAAAGCACTCATATAGTCTTGTCCATCTTTCAATTTGGACAGTATCATTATGTATTAAATTAGAGGGGATGCTCACTGACTGAATAGCGAATAGTGGATATGATGATCAGTATACATAGATGAGTGTGATAATCATGATCTACACTGATCACAAAGACAAAATCAATTGCTGTTAGCCGGGTAAGATAAACATATCACAGTGGAAATATATCTGGTAGCATGAATATAAAAATACTCTACAGTACATGACAGACTGTTTTTCTTATCACCACAGGATGGTAAAACTAGCAGTCAAGTATTGCCTTTCACAAAGTTCAAGCTTTGAAAATATTTCATAAGGCAGCTGCTTCTATGACATCACAGACTGAAGAATATACCACTGTTAAATATGATTTATAATAACACATGTTATAAATGTCATGTGCTTATCTTACAGAATTTAAAAAAGATTTTGGTTTTTATTTGTTGGCACTAAAACATTTAAACAGCAGCAGAGTCTAGTTTTGATATTCATAACTCATAAGAAAATTGTGTACAGTACTTACAACATCATTATCAAACATCTGTAGCAGCTCTGGTACATACTCTGTCACAATTTGATTGCACTGAAAAACGTAAAATGTAATTAACATGAATATAAAACTTTGATACAAAAGATGAAAAGACATTTTCTGATCTACATAAGAATACAGGTACCAAGAAACTACATGTTCAACCATCTTATAGTCTGAAGAAATACATGTGTACCATACATTAATGCTCTTCAAGGAAAATTTCCAAAAAAATTGTCTGAAGTATTTGGGAATTAGGGAATCTATAAATTCCAATGCAAAGCTGAGGATGCTTATAAAAATATATATATAAAATTCGGCATATGTAGCCTTTCTTACTTTACAGGGACTGACCATTCAAGACAAATATATTGTGAACAATACCTGTAACAACGCATTCAATCAACAATGAATTTGTAAGAACTAAAACATTTGATTTAATCTAATTTAATTTCTCACTCCAAGTTTTCTGTATACTGTTATGCATTTGGAAGTCCTGTACAGAATTACTGATTTTAATGATTTTCATTAGTATTGGTAGTCTGGATTTATGTATCAAACTGTAGCTAATTTATCACTGATTTAACACAAGGGACATGAAGGGAACCCATATATACACGTATATGGGCAGAACTAAATCATAGTCTCTTGCATCCTGTAACATAGTATATGGAATACTGTCTGTCTATAGATCAGACTTTACATTGGTAGCCCAGCATTCAGGCTTAGACTAATTATAAGTTTTGCTCTGCATCAAACACTGAGCCCACAATATACTGATATAAAGTTCAACTTACTATATCTCTGGTATCTGAGTCAGAGAATGCAGCGCATACATTGGCCAATAATGTGGCAATCTTGTCCTGCAATATATATATACATGACTTTGTACATCATGAAATATTGACATTACTCCACTGATATATCAATGAATTATAAATAGATCTTGATGGGCTGTTTCAACTGGGCTGAACTAAAAAAAACATACAGTCAAGATTTTGAGGGAAAATCTATAGATTACAGTACTTAATTAATTTAAGAACTTAAATCAATTCAACATGGCTTCCAAAGTTTCCAAACATTTTCTATGCACATTTGATATTTCTTTGACCTTGCAATTGCTTCATCAAGTTTGATATTATCTATCTCATTTAGATACGCATGATATGCCAGCAGTACACTCTGTAACAAGATTGCTAATTCTGCAACATCAAAACCAAACAGACTGGTTCTATTGAGGAGTGAACACAGACTGGTACCTGCTACCAACCATGATCAACTTTTAATTTCATTAAGGATGACAGGGTTCTAGTACTGGTCATTCCCAGGAATGATATTAAGGTAAACTGCCTTCCTGTACAAATGACCAAAATATACCTGAAATGTGCATTAAACACATATTAACAACAACAACAATCGTGTCACTGGCATTGACTATTAAAAGACATGTAACAATTCAGATACCAACACTCTTTGTCTCATATATTGTAACGAGCCGAGAGCCTAAGACGCAGCAGATCCATTCAGTGAAAAGTATACTCAACCCTGAATGGGTCTCTGTGCCTTATATATACTACCCTAATCCCCATCACATGTACATGGGTTTTAAATTTGCATATTATCATCATATGCGACCGAACGTTTTCACTACGTTCACCGATCGTTACAATATAAACAGTCATGCAACATCTAATATATCGACACACAAGTATCATGTAGCAACAGTCATGTGACTCATGTATCATCTCAAGTTTTGTGTATCAAAGTTTCTCCTTTTGGTGAATGTATTTACAATGTATGTATGAAACAGTTAGCACATACCTCTGTAACTTTGTTGTCCAGTGCATCCTTCAATCCATTCACAATCAGTTCACAATATGTACATGTCGCTGTCTGAAAAATGTAAGTTATAAAATGGCTAATTTATACAAGATCTCAAAAAGAGATGGTGCCTGTAAGGATTTCCTGACAGAGTCATATCAAATTTTAATGATAACCATATATATCAATTTCACTGTGTAATTAAGAAACTTAAAAACAGTGTAGCAACAGACATGCCAATTTATGACTGGACAGGCTTTCCATATCTTAACACTGTTTATCCCTACCCTATCAGGTAAAAAGTCAATGGACATGTAAACTTGCACTTATTAATGAAATATAATACAGAAAGATAATTTTTGATTTTAAGGATGCTTTTCCTGTCTGCTTCAAAATAGGAAACAAAGTCCAAAACATAACAAGAGATATCACATGCTCTAAATTTTTATAGATTTCAAGTATGTACAAGTTTAAAACGACTAATTCCCACATTCCTGATGAAGTGACAGTGAGTCTCATTACTCAACGGTTATTTCAAGACTAAACTAGAACATTTCCAAATATCTGATGGTCATTCCATCTCCATTGCTACTAAACACATATTAATTTGGTCTGAAGATTGCCTGGCAATGCCTGAATAAGTTGTGTCTGCTATGACTCAGAGGCTTGAGTCTTACTCTTAGAAAACCCTTAGTTGTCAATTCAGAATACTTGATGTGTACCATGTGTCAATTTTTCATTTTTAATCTCTGAAGTGTGACCTTGGCCTTTAATCTCAAAGTGTGACTTAACCTTTGAATGACAGACCTGGGTCTTGCATGCGACTGTCCGTCCCATTGTGGTGATCAATTATGCCAAGTCAATTCATAATCCTTCAATGTTTGAAGAAGTTACAGCCCAGACAAGCTCATCTTGATGGACAGACACACAGACATACCAAAACTGGCAGCTGTGTGGCTATTCTTTTGTACTCTCTATTGTACTTTTTAGCCGCACAAGCCCAAAAATAGCCACATATAAAACATACAGAATGAATTCACTGTTACCTATTGTTGCCATAGCCACTAAACCCGCACTTTTTGGGCGCGCACAAACACCTAACTGGCAAAGTGACAACTTACAATGTAAAGCAACCGCCAGCAGACTGGACAAAAAGGAAAATATAATGGATAATTTGCTTTAAATGATCATTAGAATTGTATGATATACGTCATTGCCTATGCACTACTTCACTGAAACATCTTTAAAAAAAGAATAGTTTGTATGTCTTTAAAAGTAATGATTGGATTTGAAATGTAATCCTGTATTGGTTTTAGCAAATTAAACAACACAAGACTACATTTTAAAATACAAAACTTGCTTCAAAGGTATACACACTGTCTTTCAAAGGCCCCTAAGTATAGCTAGAATATCACCATTTGCCTTTGGGAAGTGAAAATTTTTGAAAATGACACCCCTCCCGCACCCTCCCCATCACTCCGAAAAAAAAGTGGCTCCAACTTTTTTCAGCCCAGTGTGAGCCCTGCTTCAGTACTCCTGAAAAGTCATTATAATAATACAGTTTGGCATTTATAAATATAAAATTTCACAGATTTTAATCTCCAGATTTAACTGAACTGACATAAAACACCTACTGATTTTGGCTTGATGATCTGGTATTTCCACACAGTTTGGAGACAATGTTTGGTAGCGCCACATTCTCGAGCATGTGTCACATGACTACACCAGTACGGTGGTCCCCATGCACATTTCTCCTGACCTGGTATAGCACTGCCCAGCACTGAAAATGTACATGTGTTGCTCTATAATAATCAGTACATGTATATTTGAGGGACTTGAAAAAAACAACAGTATTTCTTTCCTACTTCATTTGTATTTATACAACCTTTGCACTAAGCAGTGTTATCCCATACATCTTTGCATTTACCACTTTAACACACAAAGACAGTCTGGACCATTTAACAGAGCACTTTTTCACTTTGAATATCTGTAACACTTTCATATCAAAGTATCAAAGGCTATCTTTTTCTTTCTTTTTTTATTTATCACATAAATAATAAGGCTGTATAGATCTGATTTAAGAAGGTCAAATGAACAAATAAAGGAAGTTTATCTCTACCACAAAACTGTATGGGTATTTTTGCCAGCTTTAACAATAACTATAAACTTGAAACAAAAAATAATTCACATGGTTGTTTCAATGAATGACTTAAAAGTCTATTTATAAATGTATCATTTTTGTCACATGAATGCCCTAATGTTTACCATGCACAGAAATAATCTGTTAAATCAAACTGAATATTATAATGATCATCTCATACATCGTCATATCAGAATGTAGGGCATTCATGATTTCATAACAAAGAGAATGCTATATTTAGAAATCTTTAACGCAAAGTAACTAGTACATTTGTACACTGGGTAAGTTCACATGATATGTCATCCGAAACAAATAGTGTCACGCATACACTGCTAATAAAAGTTATAAATAACAAAGTTTAGCCTTAAAGGAAAATAAATTGACAGGTTTTTTGGACTGCAATACTTTGTGAATTTAGTGACAATTTTAATAAACAAGAGCTGTCACATGACAGCACGCTCGACTATTCGAAAGCTTGTTGGTAAAATGGGGTTTTTGTCTAAGAACAGGAGTATTGTGTAATTGTCTATAAGAATTAAGGTCAAAGATATGAAACTTGTTCAAAGACCTTTGTAAATGTACATTGCATTCAAGGCCTTACTCTGGATTCTGGAAGCCAACTGGAGGGAGGATGGGGGGAAAATTTCAAAGAAATACATGACCTTGTATATTTGATCATGAATAATTTTGTAACTTTTCAAAATTGATATGTATAGAATTAAAAAAGCATGACCGCTTCATGCTGCATAATTATTCTATGACATTTCAAAAGAAAGCCATTTTGAGTATTTCCATTTTAGTCTGGAAAAACTGTGACAAAATTCTAAGTTAAAAAGGGCATAAATATGTCAAAAATCAAAAGCATTGGTGAAGATGTTGACAGTAAATACGTTCGATAGTATTCTATCTTTAACAAAACATTCAAAGTTAAAAAGGGACACAAATCTATCAAAAATCAAAACAGAGTTATGGGGATTGTTTCCTCAGGTGTAGATGTTGATGGTAAACATATATTTTGAGTTTCAAGTCAATACCTTATATAGTATTCAAGATATTTGAATTTACAAAAAAAACAAACCAAAACTTCTAAGTTAAAAAGGGGCATAAATCTGTCAAAAATCAAAACAGAGTTATGGGAATTGTTTCCTCAGGTGTATATGTTGACGGTAGACACATACTTTGAGTTTCAAGTCAATACCTTTGATAGTATTCAAGATATTTGAATTTAAAAAAAACTTTAACCAAACATTCTAAGTTAAAAAGGGGCATAAATCTGTCAAAAATCAAAACAGAGTTATGGGGATTGTTTCCTCAGGTGTAGATGTTGATGGTAGACACATACTTTGAGTTTCAAGTCAATACCTTTGATAGTATTCAAGATATTTGAATTTATAAAAAAATTTAACCAAAAATTCTAAGTTAAAAAGGGGCATAAATCTGTCAAAAATCAAAACAGAGTTATGGGGATTGTTTCCTCAGGTGAAGATGTTGATGGTAGACACATACTTTGAGTTTCAAGTCAATACCTTTGATAGTATTCAAGATATTTGAATTTATAAAAAACTTTAACCAAAATTTCTAAGTTAAAAAGGGGCATAAATCTGTCAAAAATCAAAACAGAGTTATGGGGATTGTTTCCTCAGGTGAAGATGTTGATGGTAAACATATAGTTTGAGTTTCAAGTCAATACCTTTGATAGTATTCAAGATATTTGACTTTATGAAAAACTTTAACCAACGCAGACGCCGACGCCGACGCCGGGGCGAGTGCAATAGTCTCCTTATTCTTCGAATAGTCGAGCTAAAAATTGTGTATATGATAAATTTTTTTATACACAATTTTTTATTAGAATTATTAAACAATTTCTTATCTGATACCAGCAGATATATAAGGTAAACAAGGCCATATGGACCACTGAGTATTAAAGCAGTTTCACTCCTTGTCCTGTCACATGACAGTCTTGGTATGTAAATTAGTGGCATGTGACTATAACTGTTTTCATGTGAAATACAGTGAAAAGGTCAAAATACAAACATCACTTCCTGTCTGAAATGTGAACAGATAAAGATTTAAACCTCAAAGAGGAGGAAGTTAAAGCCTTGTCTAAGTAAACAATAGTTCATTTTTTTTACTCTTTCAATTGTGCTGCAAGTTCTTATAATCCTGAATGAATTGTGTATAATACAGCTCAAAATGACCAGTAAAGTACAGTCAAGAAAAGTTCTTAAAACATGAAAAATGTTTAGAAAATTAATAGAAAAGTTATGCTCAACGATTTCTTTCATTAGAACATGCAAACACAAATTTATCATATCAAATTGATGGAAAATCATTTTATGCCCTGGCTGGTCAAAAAATATTTTGTTATTTTTTAACTTTTATAATGTTCAAAAGGATTAAAACATTACTGTTGGATATATAACTTCCGCAATTACAGTTTCTATTTCAACTGTACTTCCTGAATGAGATAAATTGCATGTATTTAATTACAGATAAAGAAAAAGATTTTTTGAGAATGGTGCTTTCGGATTATTCTATCAAGTCACTACTCAAGTCAAAAGGAAGTTTAATGAACTATGCAAAAAGTACATACATTTAATGTTGATTCAAATATTAACAACAATACATACATCTAATTTTACATTTTTAAATCCTTCACTGCATAACAAAGTTGCAGTCTAGACACAATGCATATATACAGGATTCCATTTTAACTCTAAGTGTGACCTTGACCTTTGAGGTAGGGACTCGGGTTTTGTATGCGACACATCGTCTTGAAGTGCTGAACATTTTTGCCTCCTTCAATTATGGTAAAGTTACAGGCCAGACATGAATAAGTGGGTAGGCCACGTATCTTGGCGTCACCATCAACCAATCCCTAGACTGGAGGGAACATTATCAGCAACATTACAAATAAAGTCAACCGAAACCTAAATTTTGTAAGAAGAAACATTGCCTCTTCATCAATAAAAGAAACAGCATACATATCACTTGTCTGACCAACTGTGGAATAATTATGCCTCTGTTTGGGACCCGTATGAAAAGATGAGGTAGTGGGAAAAGTGTGGGTCTCGATTGCTCAGTGGTTAGGGCGTTCGCCTCCGGAACGGGAGGTCCCGGGTTCGAATCCCAGCCGGAGCATGAGGTGTGTCCTTGGGCAAAGACACTAAACCACACGTGCCTCAGTCTACCCAGCTGTAAATGGGTAGCAGCGATGAAAAACTCGCTGCCTCTCTCTCGCAAATGTGATGACATCTGGAATGAGTGTTCGAGAGCGTTTAAATAAGCTACGGAGCTTTCTTCGCAATCGAACTAAAATAAATTCGTATAAACTAAAAGATGAGGTAACAAAACAGATCAAGCGTCACCGAGATGCTCCAAGACCTTCAATGGACCTCACTACAGGACCGCAGAAAATCTCTTATCTTACCCGCCTATACAAGATCTCAAATGACCTAGTCAATTTAAGTTGCCATCAACAAATTGAACAAAACCAACTATCTGTTCCCACTGTAATAGGAGGATAGATGATCAGTGGTTCACTTGATAGTTTTCTTTTTCATGAATGGATATTTAGTGACTCTAGGGCATGCAAATTGTTCTCAATCAACAATATATTACCCAGTCAAAATTATGTTACTGATCATTGGGTGTGAAAAACAAGATAATCTGTTTGCTTGAAAACAATGAAAATACAAATGACAATGGCACCTCCCCACCTATGAAAACCAATTTCTTTAGTTTCATGAAGACCAGTTTGAAACCCATGAGTACCTAGTTCTTCCATGCACTGAGCAAGCTAAAAGTCTACTGGTAGATAAGTGCCCAGACATTACTTAAACAATCTGTTCTAGCCAATATTTAGCTGTCCCTGCCTCCTCTGCATCTAATGTAACGCTTTTCAGTGCGACTGGCAACATATTTAGACCAGATAGGTGCTCTCTATCACATGAAACATTTGAGAAATTGACAATGATTAAATTTTTGTAATTGTTCACTTTAAGATGCCATTGACAATAAAATGCAGCCGCGTAAAGCCCTCGTGCCATTATGCTCCTTGTGAGCTGATTACCACGTCTCTGCCTGCCTTAGCAGTGTATTATTCTCTATATGTAGAATGAAATAATAATAAAATGCCATCACCATATATATCTAGTATTTCATTGTCAACATTTGTCGTGTATTATCAGGTTGGTTATAACACTAAATTCAGTAACGGCAAATGTAACTAAACACAGAAACATTGTTGTGAAAAATAGCCAGAATTCATATTGTTTAATATATTGCGGACACTGTTGCAATAAAATATCCCCGTACAACACAACTTCGTCCACAACGGAAGTTCGACCGGCCCCGGAAAATAAGTAAAACACGGAAGTTACGCATCGCTTCCACTTGTCCGCGCACATACTTGTTGAAAGTGGTTGCAGAGTACCAACCATGTAAAAGCAACTAAAATGGAGATAAGAAAGGCTTGTTTTCTGACATCGCTTAGAAAAATTATATTTCTATCAATTTTCAACTATTCCCGTAATTGACAGTTACAAAAATTCAGTTTTCTTCTAAATTTTGCTTGTGCAACTTTGTTTATTTGCGTTTGCTAAATTATGCTTATACCAGGGCCCATCAATCCATGCCGTACTGTCTGTAAGGTATACTGCTCACCATTAATGACGTGACAAAATATACCACTATCCTCATCTCAATGTTTTGGAGTTTTGCTCATTAGACCTCAATTGATTCATATAGTATATACTCTATTTCTCTTTTTTTAGCCCAAAGTAGCAGCCTTATCTTATTATAGTAAACTGGGGACAATTTGAGAAATGTTCAGGTTGAGTTTACCTGTCATTATGTACTCTTGTAAAGGCCATCAGGAGGGGAGACAATTTTCTTTTTCCCTCCTGTGATAAAATGCAACTGAAAAACAACTGTGACATGCAAATATGTTTTGTTGACAGTTAATTACATCTTAACATTTTGTTTCAACATTTTCAAGTGTTAAAAACTTTTTTTCTTGAATTAACATTTATGAGGTGTACAAACTTTTGTTGTTAAGTATACTATTACCCACAATAGAAGGTCAAGGTCAAAGTGGTCGAAGTTATGTTGGATAAAGTCCGAGTAACAACTGTGAGGAAGCCTCCATCTTGTTGGAAAATGTAAACAATTCAATGCAGATAGGAATTTTGTTTTATTTCAATTATAAGTGACTTGAATTAGTTCAAAAGTTTATACATTAAATTTAGATCTATTTAGTTTTGCAACAGACTACAAAGATGAAATGCGTTAAAGTGGTCGAAGTTGTGTTGTACCGGGATACATTATAAACAGTTTTGACATACAGTACAGTGAACACATTTCACAATGTTTGTTGAAAATAAAAACTTTGTTTTTAAGCTTTCTGTCCCTTCTATTTCTAGATTCTAGATGGCCTCTTCTTTGTTCGGACGGCCACGAATTTTGTGAGATTTTGTGTCGTTTCACACGGACCGTTGATATAATTTTTATTGCTCCAGGTAATATTGTAATTTAATCAATTACATAATTTGAAAACATGAAGTAATCAATTTCATCCTGTAAGGCATTGTAATTTAATCAATTACATTAAAAGTAATCATGCCCAGGTCTGCAATATAATCGGACATAATCAGACGGTTCATCACTGTCGGCTCCCCACTCAGCTTCTGATGATTCACTATCAGCTGAGCACAAAGTGATCAAGCCATTTGTCCACCAATAATCTTAAAAACTGCAAGAGAAAAATCTACCTACCTATAGGCAATAGAACTGAAAATAAAAGAAGCCTCATTTCAGCATTTAAACTGACACTGTAGTTTAAAATGATCAAGTTTCCCCTAAAATTCCGTGTTGTTTTCGCCTCAACAAATCATGTGATTTTATCACGTGACAACTCAAAATCCTAAATAAACTCAACTGATAACATTTACCGACAAGACAGTAAAATCTGCAAACTGCAAACAGCGATTACTCCCCCTTACAGTATACAGTAATGGTGTGAGATAGAGATAGATAGATAAGATTTTGTTAAAATTTCAAAAAGTACAATTACGAATTGTAGCATTAGTTTTTGCACTACTTATGTAGTTAGGTTAATTTTGTAAAATATTCAATATATATTTGTAGTCAATAGGTCACGGATACAAAATGTTAATTCAAAATAGTAATTTTAACCAAAGACCTGCTTTAACATAATTCTTAGATAGATAGATAGATTTATTTCAACATAAAATGTACAATTTACATGGCAACTTATAATTAAAACATACAATTAAACAATAAACAAACATGTATGAATTAATATAGCCATGTCAATCAACATTATCATGTTAAGGATAACACAAAAAAGAGCTAAAACAAACTCTTATTTCCATTGTGGTCCTTAAGATATAGTATTGTATGACATAGGAAGATACAATTTATCACAATACAAAATCACAACACACAACATTTCAGGAATCTATATTCAATCTAATGTACTCTAACTAAAAGTCAAATTAAGCTTAAAAAATGTTCATTAACCTTACATTTAAATGAATACATAATGGTTGCATCCCTCACATTTTGTGGCAGACTGTTCCATAGACAACAACCGTTGTATGCAAATGATTTTTTCCCAAAACTTTTGACCACTGGGAGAGCATATCTCTTGCTATCTGACATAGAAAAACCTGTACCATCAAAGGAGGAATATGCTGTTGCTCTAAACCTTGTGGGATAATCATGAACAGTATTGATAGGGGTAAAGTGTTCACTTAAATGTGAAGGGGCAACATTAGAATTAATTTTATAAACATGACAGAGAGTTATCTGATTAACTCTACTTGAAACTGGTAACCAGTTCAGACGTGAAAAATGCTCAATTCCAATGTGTGACATTGGATGTAAATTCAACACAAAACGTATCAGTTTATTTTGTGTGACCTGTAACTTGTGTTTTAATTCCTGTGTTAAACTATTAAACCAGGTAGAAGAGGCATAGTCAAAATGACATTGTATAAGTAATGTAACTAACAGTTTTTTTGTATGCAGAGTGAGAAATTCCCTTTTACGGTACAGGAATTTTAACCGAGCATTGGATTTCTTAATTACAGAACTAGCCATAGACTCAAAAGACAAACTTTGATCAATGGTTGCACCAAGATATTTAACTGAAGATTTGGATTCAATGGATTGACCATTGCAATTTATTTCAAGATTTGCTTGTTTTTTTTAACCTTTGCATTGACCCAAATGAAATAGATTCAGTCTTACCAAGATGAAGACTGACAATATTCAGGTCCCGACTTAAGAAATTTTCAATATCATACTTGTTTTTGGCAGACACAAGAATTGCTGAGTCATCAGCATAGAGAAGCAGTTTGTTTTTTACAACAGCTGACATGTCATTCACATAAATAAGAAAAAGCAGAGGACCTAATATAGATCCCTGGGGCACACCACATGTTATATTGGCAGATGAAGACAAAGTGCATGATATTTCAACCAACTGGCGTCTATCAGACAAATAGGAAGAGAACCATCTGATAGAGGATTCTGTGAGACCCAATGCTCTTAGTTTCATTAAAAGAATTGAGTGATTGACGGTATCAAATGCTTTTTGGAGATCTAATAGAACCATACCCACAAAATGACCTTTATCCATCTGAAAACGAATATAGTCTGTGAGGTGAATAAGGCATGTATCAGTTGAAAACCCATGTCTAAAACCTGACTGATATTCATACAAAAGACTATTTTGGACAAGGTACTGTTCTAATTGATCATAAATGACTCGTTCAACGACTTTAGATACAAAACTAAGGATAGAAACTGGACGATAATTCCCGACATCGGTTTTATCATTCTTCTTGTATAAAGGCACTACACGAGCAGACTTAAGTTCATCAGGGACAGCACCTTGTATAATTGACAGGTTTATAACATGTGAAAGTGGACCAGCAATAATAGAGGCTGAGTCTTTAACAAAACGTGAGGGAATCCCATCTAAACCTGTCGCCTTATTTGGACAAAGATTGTTTAGGTACTTCAGAACCTTACTTTCAGAAACAATTGAAAATGTAAAACTATCAGGCTTTACATGCCGCCACGTGACATTTTCCATCATCACATGTTAGCTTGTGAAGGCTCACCAACTAAAATCGCTGTGTGTAGTTTGTTTAATCTAAAGAGCTTGAGATTTTTTAAAGTCAAAGGCTACTGGTGGGCGTCATGGCGAAAATTTATCACCAAATTTATTTTTTCTGTTTCTTAATTTTATTAAGAGATGGCATTACTTTGAGTTTTAGATCGGTGTATAATATGTATCAGTGACTAGCTCGTGTCGATGTTTAAATTCAAAAGAAAAAAGCAATTTTAGAAACAAAACATGTTAAAAGAGAGTTGAATACAAAAAGGCTAGGTGAAGGATACTTCTTGTCGATACATTACCGAAAAAGAAGACAGTGTTATAACTAAAGTTTTACCAGAAACTTACGAGGTTGAAAGGATAATTACAAAAAAAAAAAAAATGAGTTTCATCACTTTAAAAGTGTAACTCATTTAAAATATTAAAACTGAATCCAGGACAAAAACTATATTATAAATATGTTCAAAAGTGCTTTACAATAAAAACATAAAATGCATACAGCTAGCATAGATTAGAATATAACATTTTAAATAAACACAAACTTTAAAAACACTAACTTTTAGTCAGCCTGAAACAGTATATCCAGATAAAACTCACACGGAAAAGGTACAAAAGGAGCATAAATCCTATTGCATTGAGGAGAGATGAAAAATATAGAAGTAACTGTACTTTATTAAAAAAACGCCACGTACTTGTTTAAACCCGAAGTTCAGTTTGCATAAAACAATGTAGTTTAAAACAAGAGCTTTCCCTCATAAGTGACAAATGCCCCTGAAAGAGGTGTCTCACAGCTAGTCTGTGTCCTCTCCATGTGCTCGACAATTGTGCAAAGTAATTTTAAATCCTTCCATGCATGACAGAGTTACCATGCATACAGTTTTCTATTACCTTTAAACTTTAAGTGTGACCTTGACCTTTGAGGTAGGAACTAGGGTCTTACACGCAACACATCGTCTTGATGTGCTGAACATTTGTGCCAAGTTATGTTAAAATCCTTCAATGCATGACAAAGTTACTGTCCGGACATGAATGTGGGCATATATACTTCAATTACTTTCAAACTCTAAGTGTGACCTTGACCGTTGAGGTAGGGACATGGGTATTGCACCCGACACGTTGTCTTGATGTGCTGAACATTTGTGCCAAGTTATTTTAAAACCCTTTCATACATAACAAAGTTACAGCCCGGAAACGAAAAGATGTAAGGACGGACGGACAGAAGGTCAGATATACAGACAGACAATTTCAGTCAGACAACATTCAATGTGACGTAATGCTCCAGAAGAAAAAAATGATGTAATAGTCCATGACCTAGACAAATAGTGCCTACTGGCTTTGTGTTCATAGTAAGATACTTTGGGCCGAAGACAGTTCCCTATGGAACGCTATACTTCGTAAGTACAAGTTCTGAAAGTTCACCCTCAACACACACTGTCTGAAATCTGTCATTCAAGTATCAGAAGTCCAAGCAAGAGCAATGACAGAATATTGTAATTTATGGAACTGAAAGTTAGTGCTGTAAATACCAAGGTAATTTTTTGAGGAGGTACAGCTTGTCTGGGGAATGTCCTACAATTTAACTTTGATAGAGAAATTAGTTAGTGAATTCTCATACGTATGTGCACAATTTACTGCAAATGGTCGTTTTGACAAAACTAAGGAAAGGTTAGTTGCTCAAGTCAGGAAAGCTATGTTCTCACTTATTACGAATTCTAGAAAGTTTTCATTTTCAGTTGACTTGCAGATTCATTTTGGATCAGGTATTACTCTCTTAAAATTCAGGTGTATTAATAATAAATTACCAACTGAAAGGGTAGATTTTGCAATATAGATAGATGTTAACGTGTCTGCAGGTTGTATGACGATAACTTTTACGATAATAACATTAATTTATCAAATAGCAGACGCAAATATATAAAGCATTTTTACTACAGAAACCCCCAACTCATTCAAATATGATCAACTTATGAATAGGAAAGACAAAGCAATTCTAGTGAAACTTGCCTTATTTTGCAAAAAGATAATTGCAGCTTGCAAGTAATCAGTTGAGCACTCACTGGTAAACCCCTGAATATTGTCCTGAAAATCAAACAACCAATGTTGCACATTGTTAGTACGGGTTTTATATTGTAACTAAATAGCCTGTTATAAGAGTAATTCCCTCATTCCCTTTTCTGCATTATCTTGTATTATGCTCTTCAAATATGGAGGAAATAAAAGTTATATATATATAAAGCCGCTGAAAGCGTGATAACATAGCAAATATTGTAGTGAGTTGCATAACAAGACAAAATAGATTGCATATAAGCAGAATACATACAGATGGTTGATCTCAGACAAAGACATAAGTGAGCAATAACATAGAGACAAGGGTTACAGTCATTGAAAGCATACGACTTAAAAACACATAAATCTGTACATACACCTTTTGTTAATGATTTCCCTAATTAATAATAAATCTAAACTTATTTTTAATAACATGCACCTCCAGTCAATAACAGCACAATGTAAACTGGCTTACGTCCAACTTTTTATATAATCACTACTGTCAGTTATTGTTAAAATCACGGTTATCAATTTGGCAGTACATTATAACGCGCCCCTAATTTTGATTCAGACTTGTTCTATGAAACACTTTTACCCTTGATGCTGTGACTACGTTCAGGGAACTGATTCTTTGGAGCCATCATCCAATGAATTAAGGACATTCTACAGTGTCGTTCATGTTCTAAATGTATTGATCTTAACTGAATTATCTCTAGTTACTTAAGTAGAAAATTTGAACAAACATATTTTCATCAATTTTATCAATGTTGTAAATCATCTTGTAAACTTCGACAAGGTCAGCCGTACTGTATATATACAAGTTGAAAAAACACAATATCCCCAATAACATTTTTATTCTAGTTCTACATTAAATTTATATTCTTGATTTCGAAACAAGTTCATACAACACGCATCAGTCGCTATCGTGAGTCAATCAAGACGAAAACAACCTCGAAGAAAGACAGACATTGTGGAATTAAACTGTTTGTCTTGAGACAATACAACTATGACACTAGTAGAAATCGAACATAAACTCTTCGATCCTGAGGTGACCAATCTACCACTGCTTCGTGGCGACTCCAGAGAAATCGTGCAGTGGACAGCTTACGACCAGACCCCACTAAGAGATAGATGACAGTGTTGTGTCTGATGAATTCCGTTGTAAAGTCCGGTGTCACAAGGAATCCACCTCGCTCTTTCTACTTAAAATAAGTAACCTAACTGACTCTGTCAGCTCCTGCGTGCGCTTAGTCGCAGATATCAAGACTGTCAAAATATGAATAGATTAGATTTGTTAAACGATAAGATCATTTTAAGTATGGCAATATATAAAAAACAATACGACATACTGTTAGCTTTTAAACTGTCTTAGGAGCAATATTAAGTATATAGTACAACATATGTATAAAAGCAATACGATTAAAAACATTAAAGGGCTGCTTAAGATAACTAGTAACGATACTGTAAGACATAGAAATGAATACCATGATAATTATATTCCCACCTAGGATATTTATGTATATACGTATATATCAAAGAAATATATAAACGTTATTTGTTTTTAGGATAATACATAGATATAAAAGGTATACATCGCTTTAAATGAGAAGCACACGGATATAATAATAATAATAATAATAATAATAATAATAATAATAATGATAATAATAATGATAATGATAATGATAATAATAATAAATTCTTGATTTTGAGAAGGTAACATATTATGACATTTATACAGACATTGCATATTACATCATATTTCAATATGGCCTTCTTGTAATATTATGGGAAAAATAAAATAAAATTAAAATAAAAAAATCACAGTTTTTCAACAAACACTCAAAAATAATTACTTACACACGTAGGTTACGCATTAGGTGAGAGTGCAAGTAAAGCAATATTGTATAAAATAAAAGAAAAAAGAAATGAAGCAATAAGAACGAAGGAAAGACAACATTAAAGCGAAGCAAACTGAGAGCAAAATATAGCAAAGAGAATGTAAAAAGTAGGAACACAAAAGCACAGTGATGCTGAGGAGAGACTATGCATATGGAATTAATACAAACCTGAGAGAACAAACCAGCGACGTGTAAATGGAATAGTACTCAACAAATTTGGTTTATACGTTCAGAACATAGGTCTTAACTAATAACAATATACATGTAAAATGGCATAGATCCATACCATTAAATGAAATTAAAACTGAAGTGACTTGAAGAAAATGTTAAGATGCTAAAAGATCATCTAGTTTTTTGGACATTGCGCGAAAGGCCCCAAATAACTAATAACAATATAAAATGGCATAGAGCCATACCATTAAATGAAATTAAAACTGAAGTGACTTGAAAAAAATGTTAAGATGCTAAAAGATCATCTAGTTTTTTGGACATTGCGCGAAAGGCCCCAACAATTACAGTGTACTAAATTCAGAATGTATCCCCTATGTGATCGGCCTAAACAATATTATAATCTCTTACTGTACATAATATTTGCAATTCAACCGCCACCCAGACACACCATGCAGTCTTACACTAGGTCTAATCAGCGAACAGGTTAACGTACGAACAAACCAATCAGTGATCTCAATAACCTCCGTTTACATTACGAGCAATACAAACATTTTGCATCCCTTCAAACAAATCAATACGACTCGAGTGTCTTTTATTTTTGCCGATTTACAGACTATCCTCTGATCCACGAAACAGAAACTTTAAACGACACAGGTTCTCCAAGTTATCGACCCTTTTTGTACCATGTCAACAACGGAGACCAACCAATTTTTCAACTTTTTCAAAGTTCACCGAATAGCAAAAGCCTGGTCTATCAAAAATAGAGTTAAAAGTCAAGTACAGCAATCTTGTTCAAAGTAAAAACAGTGAAGCGAGTGCTCTAGCAGGAACTTAAAGCTGCTCATTCACAGTTTTCGGTGAAAATGTAATTTCTCCAACATGATTTACTAAAACATATAATGTAAAAGTAATGGTTAGAATCAATTACACAAGTAAAATCTACAAAGCAATTTGAGGAAATCTGTTGAAAATGCTGCACCGCCATACTTTATGTTTATACATTTTGTATTGAAAAGCGTTTACTTTGGCTACCAAAGTATACATTAAAACATTATTTTATAATGAGTTATTTTTATAGGAATTTATAAAGGATCTTTTTTATTTGTTTATTCATTCTAAAATATGTTAATTTCAGACAGTTCGAGGAACCTTGTGTTTTTTATCAAAATATCTGAGAGTGAGCAGCATAAAGAAAAATATATAGTGGGCGAAATGTAGAAATTAGGACGGGCCAAAAGTAACCGTGTTGAAGGAAAATCATACTTTTTGTTTTTTTTCTGACAATTATACATGTAGTAAAAACAGCGGATCTAAGCTATTTTTGATAATTATTCAATTTTAGCGCACTAGCTACGACAAAGTCGCATTTTCCGGCTAAATTAAAGATGTGGAAAATAAGCGAGCTTATCATTAAATGGAGAAAAACGAAAATTTAATGTCTTTCAATAAAAGACTAGGTCAGTAGCCTGTCATGCTAGACAAAAAACATTTATCAGCAATGGTTTCATACATCATATTTTCGTACAATGTTGAGGCGTCGGTTGATTGTTGTGCGGCGAGGCTCAGTTACTCAAAAATACACGAAATTTATACCGGCACCATGTCATCATTTATATTGCGCCACTTTTCCTAATGTTTTACGTCACCAGAGAGCATTCAATAAAGGAAATGTGAAGGAATATTGGAAAACCACTTAGCCTCACTGACATCTGCACTGCTATGGAAACTAATGACGCTGCCTGCATCCAAAGCGCATGCGCAAAATTTATCGACAATTGTGACAACAAATTACATATTATTTATTACTGAAATGATCATGTGAATAAGTTATTATGTAAAAAAATGATGTTTTCGTGAAATTGAAGCACAAGGTAAGACTTTACATTACAAATGAAATATATTTAGGACAGTATTGAAGATTCTCACATTAAATACCGACACAGTTGAATCGATCCGACGTTTTAATAACAAACCTAAAGGAAGTGTCAAATCGATAATGTGTTTACATATCTGACATTGCTCTGACTTTTCAGCGTTATATGGGTGATTTTCAAGGACAAAAATCATCACCAATGTGGTGGTTTGAACACCAGAGTATTTATGTTATTTTACCTAACTACACGGAAGAAGCCAGTATTCGAACCTGTATAGTCCGGTGGCATCGCCAAGCTATGCATAGTATAACCAAACTAACTGTATATTACGATAATTTTATATAACATTGGCGAGAATCTGAAAATTAAAAACACGCAGATGTCAATGTTAAAAAATCACAAACAATTTTTTTTGACCGAGATTTCAAGGAGTAACTTAATTAATACCTAACTAGAGTATCAAATGAACTTTAATGTTATTATTATTTGCTATATGCAGCATTCGATACATTGCGGCAAATAATATCAAGAACATTTAAAAATTCTGGTTCTCTTTATGAACTGTTAACGAAATTTTAAATTTACATGTTTTAACTGTATGTCTTCGTCAGAAAACGTCCAAAAGTATTACAGTAAACGACGCAGTGAACCTTTTTTCCCGACGAAATGCATGGCGTAGATATGGTTAAATAAATTTAAAAAGAACATTGCTTCAAAGCAAGAACAGAAAATGGACCAACATACATAATCAAATTGAACCTGGAGTTTCATATGTAATGTTATTACGTAATACTGAGAAAATATGACATACAGGTATATTTCATTATATAATGCAAACTATCAAGGGTTTGACAAGGTTTTAGATCTCACTCAAGATTAGGTTTTGATAGCTAAACATACACGAGTACACAGCATATCTCACCACATGACATCTGTCAGAGAACTGTACATGTATCTGCATTCCTTGGAAAAGGAAAAGGTCGCACGGCACGCGGGACATACCTAAAAAGATCAGACGACATGTGGAGAAGGGCGTTTTCAGACGACAGAGATATTGACTCGATGCCTCAACCTGAACGGCGTTTCCATACTGTTATTTTAGTAGTTATGTTTGTAAAAAGTACATGTTACAGTTTTTCTTTAGGCACCACAACTTGACATGCGTACTGGCGACATTAATGTTGAAAAATATTGTTTACATGCCCTTCATTACATAGGTCAGTTTCTTTGCAATACTTGGACGAGGGCTTCAATTATTTGACCATGTTTTTATTGTTTTCAAATTCGGATCTGAAGTTGCGGAACATACAGTGTGGATGAACTACCCACTATCAATGAAATTACAGTTTTAGAATGGAAGAAAACATAATTTCTGTTTTTTGCTCTGATCAAAGTCCGCCACTGTATGTGCGTTTTATATTCCAGAAAATACGAAACTGGACGGAGAAGACATGTAGAACACTACAGAGGTTAAAATGTTTGTTGTCCGTCCACACGTTCTGGCGTTATGACATCACCACTTATTCTTTTGGTGCTCGGAGCTGTCATTTCCGGCGTAGTTGGCAGCCTGTTTATTATTATCTCCCTTGCGGTGGATTCATGGGAGGAAGTGACGTTCAGTACTGATAGTCTGTCAAGGTACCAATCAAACAACAGTGAATATTACTGCGTAGTGGCCACTTCACCGTCCAGTTACAGTTTGCTCCGCCATAATAAAACGGAAATAAAGAATGGGAACCTCACGAGTTCATTCCTATATTACTACTTATACTCGTCATATAGCGGTGTTTGGAGAATGTGTGATAACTTATCAGGTAATCTTTTTTTATGCGAACACATATTTTGATTTGTTATAGTGTTAGTAGGTTCGAACTGTGTCAATTATTCAGTATAATCGTTGTTATCTGTTGTTTCTTATCCATAAACAAGGACCGTCGGTAGGCAAAATCTTTATTTAATTTAATGTGTAATTTACAGTTGTGCTCAGTATAATTATCAATTAAAACTGTAAAGAGGTAAGTGATATCGTAATAAAGTTTTCGAAGTCGTAATAGGTACCCGTAAAAAATCGCAATTTCCACAATGCCGCCAACAAAGATGTGCTCGTAAATACGAAAACAACGACGGATAGCACTGCTGTAACACGTTTCATCCATTAACATTCATTCAATGTGCTAATATAACACAATCTTATGTTAACATTTGGTAAATATGTAGATGTGTGAATGCTTTGATAACATTTACAGCATCTTCAAGACAACAGTTAGAGGCAGCAAAGCAAATGAAGGTGGATCGTTGTTATACATTTGTTACTGATTATGATGAAGAAAACGATAATCTGCCAGACATGATGAAAAGCATTGGACGTAAGTTCGTCGCGGAAATGTTAAATAAAGCTCTATATACTGTAATAGTCAGTGCATGTTTATTAACCATGCAACCATGCCATAGGATACTTTTTTAAGTAAATGCATGAAAACGTATTGTATTAGAAGATGAAAAATGGTTTGGTGATTAGTTTCTCCAACACTTTAGCTGGTTTTGGAGACAATATAATGATAATTATTGTCTTTATGTTTACAAGAAGACTATAAGAACACTGGAATAATGACAACAATACAAAAAGACGTAAATTATCGATGTATTATAGATATTTATTGGCTAATACTACCCCTTGTGCAATTTCATGAACCGGAACACCGTTTATATTTTCAAAACCCTTAGATTTTGATAAAAAGCCATGGCTTGTTTTTCTTGTATTTGTGATATTGTCTTCCCTACCTCTATTTGGAGACTGTTACCAGCATATAAAATTATTCAGCTGAAACCGCTTCCTGAAAAAACTTTTTGAATCAAGGACGCGACTGTTCCTGATGGGAAATAATTCAGGTTGGTTATAGATTACAGAAACAATGACACGTTTAAAAACTTTATACAAACTTACTATCGAAATTAAAGGTGTGAAATTGGTGATGAGATTAAGGCCTACAGACTTTGAAATAGATATTTAAATATTGCTTACAGGAATGCAAAACTCTGCAGCATCGTGTTTCATAGTAAGCCTGATAGATTTAGCAGCGGCGGCAGTTGTGGGAACATTTGCGATTATACAGAAACAAGTGTCGGCATGTATGGTAACAGGTGTACTTTACTGCATGGCGGGTAAGTTTTGTACACAAAATCCATCGCGCATACTTCAAATGAAGGAAAATTGAAATTAAGAAAAGCAAAAACGAGGTTTCTGTTTTTATACTATATGTAAACTTCGACAAATCGCACAAATTGCTTAGCAATCACAATACCATTCAACTGTTCACGTGATTTTTCTCTAATAATACATGGCTTATTTATTTATTTTCAGGTTTGTTCTCTGTTTTTGGTTTGACTATATTTCATACAAAAATGTACTACGAGAAATATCAGTGTTATTCCTTTGAGGAGAATGAACTGCCACCGGCCGCGTGTGAAGCACGAAGTGTTCAGATAGACTGGGCAATACCAATGGCCTGGGTAGGAGTCATTGTTTGTGTTTTCGCGTTCGGAATGTGGATATTTGTTACACGTGCCTTCCGGCTTATCAAGTCAAAGACCATGATCTGAAAGACAGAACCCGCCTTTAGTGAATGAAAACTGTGTTGTTATTACGAGGGTTGTTCAGTTATATAAGCCACGGACGAATCAGTACTAGTATATTCTGTCACTGGTCGTCCGTCAGAGGTCTAAGATATGGAACACATAAGGATATTTTTCAGTTCAAACTTTGTTTGAAGAATGAACCATGAATTTACTAATATACATACGCAATAAGTCTTACTATTCATGACTTTAATACCACAAGGAAGTCATCTCTTTAGTATATTGGCTTCTTTACAGGGTTTTAAAATGGGTCATATGACACACGAATGACAAAATATTTGATTCGTATCCAGTTAGAACTGCTCGAAAATGAGTTATATATCGAACATCCCTCGTTAGAAGTGAAATGTGTTACATATCATTGTTACCTTTCCTATTGTTATCGTATTTTATGTATATGTTTCAGACTTTGACTTCAGGTTATATGGAATATTTCCTGAATATGGACCACAATGTAATATATCGTACGTCAGTGTATTGAACGCTTAAAACATTTAATATTTAATAAAACTACTAAACTTCCCGCATAATGACATTTATACGAATATACATTCCATGTTTTGCAATAGGATTCTGCGTAAAGTTGTCGTATTTGCATCATTGAATTTTTAGTTTTGTTAAATTATTCCAATGAAAAATCGTAATCTCTCTTTCAAATGTTTGGAAATAGATAGTTATATACATGTATTATTAACTATATGATTTTAGTCGCGATACTGGTTAATTTATTTTTGCAATATGGTAGACATTTCGCCAATGAATACAAAAACTTCCGATTAGGAAGATTTAAAGGCATATTGCAGAAATATTGTATAGATAGACTACTAAAATTGTCATTAATTGATTGAACTCAATTCACATTGGCCTAGTTATTGGGCTTCAGACAGCCTACAGCCTCGGGATAATACAACTATCTTCAGCTGAATTCAATGAATTAATAACATATTATAAAGGCTTATGTGGAACAAAGAATGTGTTTTGTTTAACTTCTGTGTAATACTCATAGGGTTATTCCCCGCCACCCCCATATTTGCTGTATGATATCCCTGCTCATTTTCTTAATGAAATTTTGTTCAGTAATCATTTCGATTTTGTTTTTATCGACAATTAAAATATGTTTTATACTTGCCAGAGTTTCATTTGCTTGTCTGTGATATTGTATTTTTCGTAAATTATACTTGTTCGATATTGTTCATGTCTTGTTAATAAAATATACTTTCCAAACTTTTCAAAGCTTTTTTGCATTTCTAATCCTCATTTCCTAAAATGTGCCAAACATACAAACAAAACAGTACTTCGGTCATTATGTAAACAAAAACAAAAAGTTATTCTGTCAAATTTACCCTGTTTGAACACTTTAACACTTTGATATCTGCTCCTTTCGACAATGTCTTCTGGGATTGCTTAAATGTTGGATGAACCTTATATTTTCCAGCGTCTTAGTGTACTACATTTTACCCTAACTTGTCTTCTTTTGTTCTCTTACAGAATGTATTGTGAACAATATTTGTTTCTATCTTTGAATATTCATCCTTTGTTGCGGAACAAAATGAAACACAAAAGATGCATTATTTATTTAACTGCAGGATGCATTCCTGTGTGACGAGTGATCGATACCTGAAAAGGTTAACAATATATTTAAAACCGCATAATCATCCATGTATATGTGTGTACTCGTATTTCTCCCTGAAATGTCCAGGCTTTATATGGATATAAGCTGAAAAAATACAATATTTTGATCAAAGTTTCACATACCTCTCAGTCTCACAAAGTCTATGTATTTGACATATATATACATGTAGGAACACGAAGTAATACATGAATGTGCATCAATGAAACATATAATATCAACTATGCTGCAATTAAATTGGGAAAATGACGTATACATGCATTAAGGCCATGTTACGAATTATAACTGTGATTTGCATAAAACATAGATAGTTGTAAACATGTAGAAAACAACTGTACTTGTTCCATTTTAAATATTAAAACTGACTGGTAGAGGAGAGCTTTCAAAATCAAATTTTGAAACAACTACGCAGTTTTGCAATCAAAAATG